>VYZQ01042615.1:134258-171537 GCA_013400655.1 Mystacornis crossleyi | reverse complement strand
ACCGGCTCTTGAGGGAAAACACGTCAGTGACCTCTATCTGTGAAACCTTCCTGCCCATTCCTGACAATGTCTCCTTAATAAACCTGAGCTCAAACCACTAGTGAAAGGTGCTGGTAGCAGAATAATAATAATAATATTAATAATAGCATTTTTTTAAAAAACCAACAACCAGCCCCCAGACTACAGAAGGTACTTAAAAAAATTAGAACATCTGAGATAAAAAGGTGTAGAGAACATGACAGTCTGTCAGTAGAAGTCTGAGTTGATAAAGCCAGCAGTTTGTTGAAATGTAACGGCCTTCTACTAAAATGTTAGGAAAGTAACAAGGCACCCATGCAAGGAAAAAAAAAAAGCTGAATGAACATTTTAATTAACTCATGTACAATTTTAATTAAAAACATAATGTGTCAGGAAAATGAATAATGCCTTGGGGCAATAAAATAGCTAGATTTTCTGTTCAGTCTTCTGCTTCATATCTTTTATGGAAGAAGGATATTATTGTTAAAATGAAAAAAAAACCACTCCTTCCAGCCTCCTGCCCCCTCTCCACACACATCTAACAAGAACACTTAATGTTACAAACCCCAGAGGTGTGGACAAAAGGAACAGGATTAAATCAGAGCTTGGTACAAGATATCCTGTGCTACCATCATACCATCATGTTGGTTGTGTCACTCTTCTGGCTTTTAACAGAAAAACTTTGACCTTCTATTTCAAAGTTGGTGTTTTGTTCTTAATAATATGCTCAGAAAATGTAAATGCCCATTTTTTTTGTATGAAAACTTGAAATATTTGACTATTATCAGGCCTTGATGATAAAGGGGTACAGATGAAGCCATTTAAAGCCATTGGGATTCTATAACCTGAGATACCAGTAACCACATGACTTTTTAAACGTGAAAAAATAAGGCTTTCAAATATTAGAAAGGAAAAGAAATAAAATAAAGCAAGGGGAAATAAAGTTGAGGAAAGTTAACTTTCCCCAAATGGAAAATGTATAATGTCCAAACCTATTTATTTCTTTTCTTTGCCCAGATACCGCTCACTGAAAGAGATTTGAAATTCTAGCAGCTATAGCATAGCCTGGGGCAAAGGCAGGGTCACAAGCACCATCATGTAACACATTTTAAAGGCTGTCAGAGATGTTTCTTCAGTCTCGGTGTCCTCAGCAGTCCCAGAGTCACCGGTTTGCTGGAGGGACTTGCTACCTGGTCATACCTTTTCTGTGGCTCACATCATTTTGACCGTGAATCACATCTAAACTGTGAGAAGGCTGTTTGCCTTAATGTGGTCTGAAAGCATATGAAGCTTTGTGTGCCAACAGTCGTGGGCCACATCCACTCTGCAGCACGTTTTGCACAACTCTGGCCTCATGGGCTTCCATGGGAAGTCCTGACACCCAGGATCTCCTCTAACCCCCTCTGTGTGTATTCAAGACCCTCACAGGACAGAATTTTTTCCTTATATCAATTATAAACCTATCCTCTGTCAGTTTAAAGCCATTTGCTGTTGTCCTATCACCACATGCTCTTGTACAATGTCCTTCTCCAGCTGTCCTGTAGTCCCCTTAGGTACTGAAAGGTGCGAGAAGATCTCCCCAGAGCCTCTTCTTCTCCAGGCTGAATAGCCCCAACTCTCTCAGCCTGTCCTCATAAGAGAGGTGTTTCATCCATCTGCTCATCTTCATGGCTCTTCTATGAACTTGCTCCAACAGGTCCACATCTTTCTCATGCTGGTCGCCGCAGAGCTGGACAGAGTACTCCAAGTGGGGTCTTCCAAGAGCAGAATAGAGGGGGTTAATCGTCTCCCTCCATGCGTGTACATGTTTTTAATTCTCATTTTCATGCTTTGATTTTGATTCATTATGAGTTCAAATAATTTCCCCAAGTCAAGTCTGTTTTGCCCATGACAATAAACAGTGAGTGATCTCTCCCTGCCCTTATCTCAGCTCATGGGCCTTTGATACATTTTCTCTCACCTGTCCAACTGAGGAGCGGAGTGATAGAGCACCTTAGGTGGGTACCTGGCATCCAGCCAGAGCTAAACCACCAGATCATGCTTCTTTTGATGCAGCCCAGAAATGGTCAAGGACAAACAGATGCAGTTCGATTACTCCCCAGGGCAGAGGGTGGTGGGAGGCTCATCTGAGCTTGGTGCCCGCCCAGCAGAAGCACCTCTGCCTCTGGAGCTGCAGTGGTGTCAGCTGCACCCTCAAGCATCAGCACATCACCACAGCTTACAGACCAAACTCAAAAGAGCCGAGCCAAGCTGTACTTTTCAGTCATCCATAAAATAGCGGAGGGCTTGCTGCAGAAGCATGCAGGGATTAGAAATTTAACAAACAGGAGGTAAAAATCAGTCACCAAACAGGAGCCTCTGTCTCTGAGGTCACCGCATTTAGAATGTGTGTATATGTCTGCATTTGCATAAAACACTGAAATTTCTGAGTACAATGTTGTAATGTTTGTTTTCCAGAGCCTGAGGGGAATACCTAAACTGATTTTAACTGTACCAAGGATTCCTTTTCAGGAATGCTTTTCTAAAACGCCTTCTCAGACCTCTTACTTGTCTTTTCCCCTTTTTGTTTCCCACCAAATTTTATGCTTTAGCACAGCTAATAAGTAAAAAGTATAATTCCAGGTTGCATATACTATTGCTGAACAAATGCGTTTTAACAATATGCCTGCCTGCCAGTTAGGCTTGCTTTGTCATGGCAGGAGTGCCCACCATAAGAGTTAATTTATGCAAATTCTGGATAATATTCAAGTTTAATTCTCCTTTTTCCCTTTCTTTTTCCCCCAGTCATTCACTTGATTCTAAGACTGTCATTCACTGAAGGAATAGTAAAACAGCATTTGATTTAGGAGAGCAATCGCAGTTCATGTTTCAAATCCTGAATATTCACAATAAGCTGAGACAAATTATTACAGAATTATTCATCAAATTGCTTTGAATAACAAATGTTGTGGAGTTACAGTCTGAATGCAGACTTTCACAAAAAACCAAATACAGTAAAATGATTTAAATAAGTTCTTAAGTGCTAACTAGGGTTTTGACTGCTGTACTCTTGGATCCTATAAGCTGCAAGTTCCTTTGCAACTTATCCAATTGATTTCAAGGGGATGATCAGCACTGCTTCAATTTGCAATATAAAATTTTTGCCATGAAAATACCCAACAATAGAAAAGAAAAATAATTTGATAGNGAATGTATCTTTTCTTTAGAGTTGCTCCCAGATTACTGTGCACTGGTATTGCTGTGCTCTCATGTTGCAGATTAATCTGAGCAGTTTCCATAAGAGTGAGCTTTGACAATGTTCACCGGCTCTTGAGGGAAAACACGTCAGTGACCTCTATCTGTGAAACCTTCCTGCCCATTCCTGACAATGTCTCCTTAATAAACCTGAGCTCAAACCACTAGTGAAAGGTGCTGGTAGCAGAATAATAATAATAATATTAATAATAGCATTTTTTTAAAAAACCAACAACCAGCCCCCAGACTACAGAAGGTACTTAAAAAAATTAGANCCATCATGTAACACATTTTAAAGGCTGTCAGAGATGTTTCTTCAGTCTCGGTGTCCTCAGCAGTCCCAGAGTCACCGGTTTGCTGGAGGGACTTGCTACCTGGTCATACCTTTTCTGTGGCTCACATCATTTTGACCGTGAATCACATCTAAACTGTGAGAAGGCTGTTTGCCTTAATGTGGTCTGAAAGCATATGAAGCTTTGTGTGCCAACAGTCGTGGGCCACATCCACTCTGCAGCACGTTTTGCACAACTCTGGCCTCATGGGCTTCCATGGGAAGTCCTGACACCCAGGATCTCCTCTAACCCCCTCTGTGTGTATTCAAGACCCTCACAGGACAGAATTTTTTCCTTATATCAATTATAAACCTATCCTCTGTCAGTTTAAAGCCATTTGCTGTTGTCCTATCACCACATGCTCTTGTAAAATGTCCTTCTCCAGCTGTCCTGTAGTCCCCTTAGGTACTGAAACGTGCGAGAAGATCTCCCCAGAGCCTCTTCTTCTCCAGGCTGAATAGCCCCAACTCTCTCAGCCTGTCCTCATAAGAGAGGTGTTTCATCCATCTGCTCATCTTCATGGCTCTTCTATGAACTTGCTCCAACAGGTCCACATCTTTCTCATGCTGGTCGCCGCAGAGCTGGACAGAGTACTCCAAGTGGGGTCTTCCAAGAGCAGAATAGAGGGGGTTAATCGTCTCCCTCCATGCGTGTACATGTTTTTAATTCTCATTTTCATGCTTTGATTTTGATTCATTATGAGTTCAAATAATTTCCCCAAGTCAAGTCTGTTTTGCCCATGACAATAAACAGTGAGTGATCTCTCCCTGCCCTTATCTCAGCTCATGGGCCTTTGATACATTTTCTCTCACCTGTCCAACTGAGGAGCGGAGTGATAGAGCACCTTAGGTGGGTACCTGGCATCCAGCCAGAGCTAAACCACCAGATCATGCTTCTTTTGATGCAGCCCAGAAATGGTCAAGGACAAACAGATGCAGTTCGATTACTCCCCAGGGCAGAGGGTGGTGGGAGGCTCATCTGAGCTTGGTGCCCGCCCAGCAGAAGCACCTCTGCCTCTGGAGCTGCAGTGGTGTCAGCTGCACCCTCAAGCATCAGCACATCACCACAGCTTACAGACCAAACTCAAAAGAGCCGAGCCAAGCTGTACTTTTCAGTCATCCATAAAATAGCGGAGGGCTTGCTGCAGAAGCATGCAGGGATTAGAAATTTAACAAACAGGAGGTAAAAATCAGTCACCAAACAGGAGCCTCTGTCTCTGAGGTCACCGCATTTAGAATGTGTGTATATGTCTGCATTTGCATAAAACACTGAAATTTCTGAGTACAATGTTGTAATGTTTGTTTTCCAGAGCCTGAGGGGAATACCTAAACTGATTTTAACTGTACCAAGGATTCCTTTTCAGGAATGCTTTTCTAAAACGCCTTCTCAGACCTCTTACTTGTCTTTTCCCCTTTTTGTTTCCCACCAAATTTTATGCTTTAGCACAGCTAATAAGTAAAAAGTATAATTCCAGGTTGCATATACTATTGCTGAACAAATGCGTTTTAACAATATGCCTGCCTGCCAGTTAGGCTTGCTTTGTCATGGCAGGAGTGCCCACCATAAGAGTTAATTTATGCAAATTCTGGATAATATTCAAGTTTAATTCTCCTTTTTCCCTTTCTTTTTCCCCCAGTCATTCACTTGATTCTAAGACTGTCATTCACTGAAGGAATAGTAAAACAGCATTTGATTTAGGAGAGCAATCGCAGTTCATGTTTCAAATCCTGAATATTCACAATAAGCTGAGACAAATTATTACAGAATTATTCATCAAATTGCTTTGAATAACAAATGTTGTGGAGTTACAGTCTGAATGCAGACTTTCACAAAAAACCAAATACAGTAAAATGATTTAAATAAGTTCTTAAGTGCTAACTAGGGTTTTGACTGCTGTACTCTTGGATCCTATAAGCTGCAAGTTCCTTTGCAACTTATCCAATTGATTTCAAGGGGATGATCAGCACTGCTTCAATTTGCAATATAAAATTTTTGCCATGAAAATACCCAACAATAGAAAAGAAAAATAATTTGATAGCTTGGCCCAGTTTCTCTGTTTCTGGCCAAAGGCTAGAAGATCTGAAAAGATGTACTTACTCTCATGAGCCATGAAGCAAATTTATTCACTTGGGTCTTGAGACTGTTTATAAACTTACACCAAGTGCTAAGGAGCTGGAGTTTGACCACTTAATATTGAATTCTCTGTGCACTTGGCCAGCTTAGAGGACTGTGAAAACCATGTCCGTAGGTGAGCTGGGATACCTGGTCTGTGTATTTAGAAGACATGTTACCTCTGATAACAGCAGCTACAGGGATTTGTACAGCCTGAACTGAGCAGGCAGGGGCTGAGCAGATGCTCCAGAAAGCTAATTCCAGATACTGGCTGACAGTTATTTTCTCTAAATTCCTACTTAAATCACTTTGGTTAAAAACTATTAAAACCATTTATTTGTATTTTGCTTAGTAAGGATTTGTTTGCCTAAAAACTGGAGCCAAAATTCAGTTGGTCACATTTGTTTTGGTAGAAGTCCACATGGGGACACTGCTGCAATAAATCTGCCTGCTTTTGAGACAGCTCAGGACTGAAGTGATATAAAAGTACAGCTAGTTGCAAAATCAGAATTTTTCACCAACCTCTTAAAAAGGTAAAGGTATTTACAATTAATCTGCAGCACAATGAAACACAGTGGTCTTGCAGGTTCCAGCAGCAAGCTCTGTCCACCCCTCTTAAATTTCCCTGTATCACAAATATAGACTGTCAAGAAAAAGACCCCAACAAATCTTTTCAAGAATTCAGAGGAATGAGGTTGGCATCGATCATTAATGTTCTCTGTTGCAGATGCAAAGATAATTAATGTAATCTAGCACATCTTGAGGTAAACTAATGTGCATACAGATATAAACAACAATTCCAATCTTTTAAAGAGTGCAAAGCTGGTGCTTATTAGATGAGTTCATAATCATTCCTATTTCAAGTTCTGCATGAGAATGTGCTGTAATGAGGAGTNCTCCGCGGCCGCTGCAGTCTCACTCCCTCCAAACGCCAGGAGAGCAATGAATTTCAAGCACTCTACCCCACCTCTTTTTTTTTCCAGTTCTAAATCTCCAGATGTCTTTGCTCCCCCACCTGAGAAGACGCCACCAAGACCTAAAAAAGGACAATTGGGCCCCTCCCTTGTGGCTGGCTAGGTCCTTTGTTTTTCTTAAGTACCCCAGCAATCGCCCCTTAACATGGGGAAAAAATTCCTTTGAGAGGAGAAAAGAACACATGCACACACAAAAAGAAAACCTTCTCAACCCCCAACAACATGATTTTATAAAACAGACAGATAATTAAAATGGTGAGGATTACACAGAGAAGGATGAGAAAACTCTGTAAAACAGACAGAAAGGAAGAAAAAGGGTATAAATAAGGAAAAAACCCACAAAGCATCACTGATGTATCAAATTTATCCTGCAAAATTTGTAGTGTACTGCAGTTTTAGGTTCCACGGCACAAAAAAGCTACTATCAAACATTTTTTATAAGGTTACACTAGCTTAGGTAGAGTCATACTGACAATTTTATTTGATTAAAGGATGCTTACTAAGCCTTGGAGTTTATTTTCATAAGTTTTAGCACTTCAGAACAGGAAATTGAGGTCTATAGACCATTGCTGTTAAAACTGATGAAAACACATAGATAATAGCTCTTAGCTGTAGAGCCATTTCAGAGCTATTTACCCTGATTTGTATTCAGTGAAAGATTGGAACAAATAAAAAATATTTTCTATATAATTTAAAGAAGGAGGGTGATGTTCTTCTGCGAAAAGATGGGAAGGGGGAAGAAGTTGACTCTACAGTGAGCAACTCTTTCTCTTCCATCACCCAGTGTGGGTGCCAGGTGGGATGCTGAAGGCGTGTTTACTCCCCAGCAATGCACAAAAACCACTCTACAGAACAGTCTGTTTGAGAAGAAAGGTGATAGAAGATGACTAACCCTTGTTAGCAGGATACATTTGCACCCCAAGGGAAGAGTGGTCCTACTTCCTTCTTTTTAAGGCATTTAGGAAGATGAGTTCATTTTGCCTTTGTAGAGTTAACAGAGACATTTTTAAAGGCTTGGGAAAGAAGCTTTAACTGGACACGCATTTTGTTTTGTGTTGTCGCTGAACCAGCTGATTTTCCACGACGGTTTAAGCAATTTCCAGATTGTAACAGGGGATGCCACACACTAGATAGAGACTGAGCAAGCACCTCTCCAAAGAGTCGCTGCATTTCCAAATGCTCCATACCAGTGGGAGAAATTCGAGGAAGTACATATGTTGCTTCTAGCTTCCACAATATTTTGGGTGTGACTGACTAGACTCATATGTTCCCGTATTTCACCAGCAGATAAGTATTGGACTCAGAAACAATTCCACCCTATCAATATGAAAGTGATGTGTGAAGCCAAGAACGTTATTACTTAAGATCTTGCCAACTACCCTTGATCAATAGATGAAGGTCAACTCACTCAAACACATAAAACTGTTTCTGATCAACCAGTTCTAGCTGCATAGCTGGGAAATTGTTTATTATTTAGGAGCTAATCTGCAAATATAAAAGCACAATGTTCCTTTTACTGATAAATATCCATCAATGTTGCAAGTGATAATGTTTATTTTGTGAGGATTTATCATCTTGACTAAATCTATGAATGATAGCAAACAGAAAACATTCAAAACTCATCCCAAAGTGAACTTGCTGAGCAAAGAGATCTTAGTATGATGTTTTGATGCACTTGTTCAGCAAAAAAATAACTGATAGGTTGCAGCAGATAAAATTTATCTTTGTTCTTCCTCTTGCAAATAAAGATAAAAAAGCTTGCTTTGAAAGAGAAGTCTGAAATTTGGCTAAAAAAGGCAATAATAGCTAAACTAGAACCTCTTGAAGGAAACTAAA
Organism: Mystacornis crossleyi; assembly: GCA_013400655.1. Classification (NCBI taxonomy): domain Eukaryota; kingdom Metazoa; phylum Chordata; class Aves; order Passeriformes; family Timaliidae; genus Mystacornis; species Mystacornis crossleyi. The sequence continues at coordinate 163,031 of VYZQ01042615.1, read as the reverse complement.
ATGATATGGAGGAAAAGATTCTTTCCTTTTTCATACTGTAGCAGATAAAAAGTAGAGACATTTGATGTTACAATAGTTTTACTTTTGACAAGGATGTAGAATTTCACGAAGCAGAGTCACCAGCAGCATTTTCCCCCATCTGAAAGCTAGTACTGACTTGCCACTGTCTTTTCTCTCTTCTTTCCTCATTTATACACTGAAAGGATGTCTCTGGCTTCTGGCACTTTTATCCTAAGCTTCAACAATAGAATTCCTGTAAGAATCTGGTACTCATGCTGGTTAAAGCGTAAGCAGGGGCAAAGGCCACAGGTTTCTACATGTGCAGTTCAAAGGATTGACATACATGTTCAGAGGATTATCTCATTTTCAGTGGTCAGATCTTTTAGATTGTCTTATTTGTGTGCGTGACGGCACCAAAACTCCCTCACAGAGTGCAGAAGTATCATCAGCTTCGTGCTTCCAGCATGATTGTATCAGGGATGCTTTCTCATGTCATTTATCTTCCTCAGAGAAGGAAAATAAAGTTTCGAACAAAAAAATGGCTTGTCAGCTCTGCTTCTCTACTTGGCTCCACAAGTTCTGCAGCAGATAAGATGGGCGTGTTCACACCATTGTTCTGTTGGACTTGGTTTTGTGTCTTCACATTTCATTTGAGGTCAATCACACATGAATCCCTGTGAACAGTGAGGCTTGCTCACTCCTCAGGCTTAGAGGTAGGATTAGTTTGAACCAAAGTGGCTCCATAGAGATAAAAAATAATGACTTTTAGCAAATAATCAATGTCCTGTTTTTTCTGACAGCTTGGTAATGGGGGAGCTTTGGCTTTGAAGGTACAGAGCTGGAAACAGCATTATGCACATTTATGACGTGGTTTTCATCAAAACTCAGATGAGAAAATTGTTCCTTTACATAACCTTCATGACCTTCAGGTTTGTCAGAAGTGTCGGAATTTATGGACATTGAAATTTTCTGAGGCACTGAGGTAAGAGGAGACGTGCCCTGGCTCAGCAGCCTTTAATATGAAGTAACTTGAGGTGTGAAGGAGTGGTCCGACAATGCCGTATCTCATTCTGTAAAAACAGGTGGATTCTCATATTTGATTTCTCTCTTAAAAGAGTCTTTCTGCCTCAAAGGGCAGAACAAATGTGTATCACGTGTATCTACTTCCTCTCCTTGTTGCTGAGCTGTACCTACAATGGCCTTTTAGCAATCCAGGCCAGGCTTCAGTGGCTTGCTATTCCAACATGCCTTGGTCTAAAAGCAAGTGTCAGAGACCACCTTAGAGCCATAGTTAAATGCCCTCCAACTTTCAAAACAAACATTAGTGGCTTTAATCCCTAGAATTTAGAGTTGCCTCACTTGAACAGGGGCAATCCAGCTTGACTTCTATGAGCATATGTGCAGGGCTGACAGTGACAAAATCCTCTCTGGATCAAGAGATGCAAAATATTTCTATATTGATACTAGAAGCTACATCTGGCTGCTCAGGGATTTTTGACTGCAGGGCTGACAGTGACAAAATCCTCTCTGGATCAAGAGATGCAAAATATTTCTATATTGATACTAGAAGCTACATCTGGCTGCTCAGGGATTTTTGACTGCAGGGCTGACAGTGACAAAATCCTCTCTGGATCAAGAGATGCAAAATATTTCTATATTGATACTAGAAGCTACATCTGGCTGCTCAGGGATTTTTGACTGATGGACCAAGGAAGGAAACTACCTAAGACAGAAAATGGAAAGCAGAGAAGACAATCCAAGTTGTGTGATAAAATGCAGTTCTCATAATTTTATGGTTTATTATATGAAACAGTGTGTTTATGTGGTAGGAAGAGCACAAAAATATCATCCCTCCATAAAGCATTGTTCTGAAATTCTTTATTTGAGAATTTTATCGGGGCCAGTGAGACCTAAATAAACCCCAAGATGCAAACAGCTAATTTGTGGCTTGCACTTTAATGTTACAGTAGCATGTGCTTTTGATGGTTTTATTTTATTAAACAAAAGGTGAGTGAATTCTTGTTTCTTCTCATCCAAATGCCAGAGATTCACAAATTAATCTTTGTTCAAGGTGAACAATAATTTCAAAATTGTTTTTCTCCTTAGTGAACATCTGATCTATTTCTGTCAAAATGCATTCCTAAGATGTCTCTTCCTGCTTTTTCCCAGTAGATAGTTTAAATCGGAGTATGCTTTGAAATGTTTTCACACTATAGATGGGCTATTGGGAGCTTTAGAAGGTAAAACCAGATTATTGAATATCCTTGGAGAATGTGTGAGCTCCACATGGAGAAGAAGGAAAAAAATAGCAAAAATCCTCAGATGGAAATAATTTGTAAGTAGAGAAACTGGCAAGGATTATCTAAGAAAGAAAAATGTTGAGTCTTGGACATTGCAAATCATAATTTCACACTGTAAGCAAAAACGGACTCTGTTTTTCAGCAGAACAGAGAAGCTGGCTTTCACCACTGGTGTAGTCCCCAGCTACAGAGGTGTGAAATGTTTACTTAGAAAGTGCAATTTTTCTCAAATGACAACGTAAAAACATTCATACCTATGGGAAAACCCCGTTTCCATACAGGAGTGAATGCATTTAAACGTCATAAATTCTATCCACCGGGTCTGTTGCAGGAAGAAATATTTCCTGGACTTACCCCTTTCTCTGTGTCTTGTTGGGGACTTTGTCCCCATGGGTGAATTCTGATGTGGATCCCTGTTGCTTCTGCTCCCATCAGGAGCTCCTGATCTTCTGTACCACCCCCCCACAGTGTGGCTCTTCTGCTTCCCAGTTCTATCTACCCTGGGGCCAGGATGATTTTCTCCATCCCTAATTCAAAAAAATACTAAGTGTAGGCAAAACTATTATAAAAGGCAAAGACTTCTTCAAGTGTGGTAAAACCAGTGTCCTAGTCATCTGTTTGCTTGAGACCTTCGGAGAGAAATGACAACCCAACCGGCCTTGGATTATCCATTCTGAACCACATCTCACTTGATAATTGAGTTAAACAACTAGTTATTCCTATAGCCAGAACACATGAACAGGATGATAAGGGAAGACTGATTTATGATCACTTGGTATCTGAAAGGTGTAGCATTCTATTTAACAAATAGTATTCCTCTTGATTGGAAAACATCATAAACACATTGGAAAGCGTTCAGCCCAGACCCATCCACCACATGTATTTTTTAAACATTTTAATTTAGCTATCTGTTTTGGATTACATAAATTAAAAAAAAAAAAAAAACACAACAAATTCTGTATTTTCTTTCTAAAATAAATCAATTCTGCTACATTGGAATTACCGATTAGATTGAGCATTAGGGAGTGTATAAAACTGCATCTTTAACAGACACGACAACATTTCTCAATGAGAATCAAGCAGTTTGCAGTGACCTTCATGTTGATCAGTGGGGGGTCAGTACTGGCATTAAATCATTTTGATTCACAGATGAGATCAACATATTCATATTTGTTTGCCAAATGTGTATTTTAATTTAAGCTTCCTCTGATTGATGCATGTAATTTATGCTGCTTAGAACTAAGGCATCATATTTTTCTTTTTTCCTAACTAACCGGGGGAGACTTTCTTGGAAACAGATAAAGGAAAGAGTCCAGTAATTTGTAGCAATGTGACTACAGCCACACATGTTCTAGAATTAATGTTTTTCATTAGGGTGAGGAGTATCAGCTGTATATATACATCAGGATTTTAATTAACTTGGTCCCCACAACAGGACACATGATTCAAACTGTTTTTCCTTTATTTCGTATTAGATTAAAAAAAAAACCCAAACCAACATGATGTAAAGTTACCATAGAAAAACAACAAAAAAAGACCCCATGCACATGCAGCAACGAGAAACAAAATCTAAGTTTTAGTCAAGGTCAAGAATATTTCTTTAAGTCAGAGTTAATCCTCACGGGTAACTTGTCACTGATGGCTCACCGAGCAGTGCTCTGATGGAGAGGTTACCAGTTCTACCTACTCTGTGTAGCCCAGTCTCGCACAAGGGTAGTGACTCACTCATGGGATTGTTTAAATCTTTCTTATATATTTTCGGGATGGACACAGTTTCATTTACAAGTGACTTGTAATTGGCTACAAAGAAAGACTGCAATTGCCCTATCCTCTGACAGATGGGTTGCCTTTTAAGCGAGCCCTGAACACACTGCCCGGGGGAAAATGCATCTTACACTGCAAGTGACTAGTTCACATTTCCCCTGACCTCTGTGTAACCAAACTGGTGACCGGAGTTGCAGCCGTGTGGCAGGGACACCTTTCACTAACCAGGTTTCACAAGGCCCCATCCAGCCTGGCCTTGAACACTTCCAGGAATGGGGCATCCACAACTGCTCTGAGCAATCTGTTTCAGTGCCTCACCACCCTCACAGTAAAGAATTTCTTCCTAACATCTAATGTAAACCTACCCTTGCTCAGTTTAAAGCCACTACCCTTTGTTTAGTTCCAGGCATGTTTGCACGTGTGTGTATTCAAGAGAAACAGATAAACTCACATCCAGTCCCATACAGACCTCCGCATAGTGCACGCATCGCTGGTTAGAGGAGGCGATTCAGGGAGAAGCTCCTTGCTCACTGAATGCAAGGATTTGCATTTGAGGCTCACTGGTCTCGGATCAGCTCCAGAAAAGGAGCTGCAAAGATGATCCTTTCCATAGAAATTGCTATTGTGCTAGAGGATTCTTGTGTTAGGCACTAACATGGAATTAGCTTAATTTAAAGAATTTGCGTAATATTGTTGGTTGTGAGCCAAGGCAAGGTAACCTGAACTGTTGCACCTTTTATGATTCGTAAAAGAGCCCACGTCTGAACACAAATCTCAGCACTGGTGTGACTGTGATCCTCACCTCTAACAAGGATCGCATTGCAACAGTGAGACACTGTTTATTTAACTGAAGAAATTCAAAAGACATGGACAAAGTGTTCATGCAGCTAAATCTTTTGGAGTTAACTTTGGCATAATTCTTGCCTTCTGACACAAATTCAAGCTGCAGTCTGACTTTTGATTACATACCTCCTACCCCATCTATTTTAGATATCTAAGATGTAATTCTGAGTGAGTAATATCCTAAATTCTTTATGCAATCAACAGAAAGGCTATATTGTTGGAAAGAGGTAGATTTAACGCTAAAATTAGGACAGATTCCAAAAGGTCTGAACAGTGGAAAAGAGATACACTGCAGAGAAACGTGAAGGATCCTAACATGCTGAGAAAATATGCTAGGGAGCTTGGCAGAGAGTCTTAAAGAGTATAATCCTGGTAAAAGGACACTACTTTTTGTTTGCTATTTTCCAGTAAGTCTTTTTTATTTGTATCTAGTACCTTAAAATGTCCTGTTAACCAAAGTAATAGAAAAGATGACTTTTATCAGTCTGGAGACACTGGACCCAGCTGATGCTTTAAATTTTTGCATTTTTTATAATTGCATATTTATGAAATTGCATATTTAAAGGACAAAAATTACATACAATTATGTTTCCCTGTGTTACAGTGATTTAGAATATCAGTTCAGATTACTCACTTTTTTTTCAAATTTTGCTATTATAGCACGTATTTTCAGTTGATAATAAAATAAAAGCTATTTATTTGGGGTTTAACACAAAGGTGTTTGAAGCTTCTCTGAGAACACAACACTCTTCATTTTATTCTAGGAGAATAATGTTATTGTTTTGATGGCAAGAAGAAATTGAACTGGATGGTTATGTCTGTTATATAATAAATCAAGATGTTACAGTAAACCTACAGTATATCTAGAGATGTGCCTGAAAGCAGATCTGGCAGTCAAAATCCAGGTCGCACAGCCCCTTTGTTTCTGAAAATCACAGGTCATCAAAAACCTGCCTATTATCAAAGCCATTTATCAGCTGATTATTTCCATACCATTATTTCTTGCATCGGTCTATCCACCAATAATTTGGAAATATTGACAAATATTTTTTTAAAAAAGAGAATATCACGCTGTCTCTGCAGGTTGATCAGATGAGCTCTCTCTCGTACATCGGAAAGCTGACTACTTTCCAACAACTTGATTTCACAAATGGAGAAACAGCATCTGTTTTCCTGCAGCTCCACATATGGCTCTCACTGTTGCTGCGCGGAGCTAAAGCAGGTAGTCCCCACGAGCACAGCCCTCCGGAGCCCTGCAGCCCCCCGGGACCGGCCACCGCCGCTCGGCTGCGAGGGACACTGGTTCCCCAGGCTCTTGGAAGCCTGTACTTCATCAGCATATGCAAAACATCCCTCCCAACGTCAGCTTGTGGGGAGAAATGCTCAAACGTGTATTTAGGAGCCCAGCGCTTGTCTATTTGGTGTGGTGATTTCCGTGTGTCTACTCCAAGGCATGATCGCTCAAGGACTTTAGAAAATGTTTAGCTGTCATCAATGGAGCATGAGGGGACCCGAAATAATTTGCAGGCAGAGGGGTGTGTGCATGTGGAGAAAGGAAACAGAACAGCTATGCTAGAATTAAGATAAAATGCATGTATTTTTCTACACGGCACATGATTATTTTCGGCTCTGTCCAGCAGCTCTTCATGGTCCATTCAGGAGTTTGAAGCTGAAGTCAAGTAAAAATATCAAGGCTTTTTTTTTTGCTTTTTTGTTTTTGCCTTTTCATAGGCTTTGTGTGCTTGTGAAGGTCAAGGGACTGGCAGCTCAGAAATTGAATTTCTGAATACATCCGCAGTCCAGGTATATTTCAGACAGATGCTCTCATTCTCAGACTGCCCTGCCAGTGACCTTAACCCTGATTTGGAAGGACAACTCAATCTACTATAAAGAGGAAAGGTGATTTAGTCTCCAGCCATGCTGACAGAGTCTTGGACCTCTCTGAACACAGTTTGTCATTTGTGCTGAAACATCAAATCATTTGGTAGTGTGAACTATCTCCCACTAGCGATTAAACTGAGACTAATTACTACTCTTTTCCTCTAAAATCTGGCTCTGAATGATCCCAGTGATAAAATTTTTCCCTCTGTATTTTCCATCTCCATAACAAAATGTAATGCATAACTATCTATTTAACCATCTCTCTATTGTTTCCAACCATTGAAGGCCAGACACAAGAAAAGACAAGACAATTTTCTGTAGCCATTGTTGGAGACTGCATTATATCAGGTTAGAACTTAACAAAAATCTGATTTGTTCAAAACTATCATTCCTTTCTTCAAAGCGTTTATCCACATCTTCAAACCCACCAACTGATCCCCAAAATCTTAAAAAGAATTTGGGTCAAATCTAACATCGTTAAATAACTGTAAACCCTCTGGTGAGGGGGCATCTCAGCTTATGGCATAAAACAATCACCGTGGTCCAGGAGAAATGCTGATACATGGCAGCAGCAAGGCATCTTTAAAAGAGAATAGCACAAGCTTGGGAGCCAAATGCAGTCCACCTTAGGGGAAGGAGGAAGTAAATAAAGCCCATGGTTATAGTCCCCACAGGAAAAGGACTGCCAGCAGTACCTCCGGAATGACCTCAGACAGACAGGGCCAACAAGTGGGTCTGGAGAAGGTGAAGGCAGTCAAGTAAGGATTAAGAAAGAGTGAATATGAAGAGAAAGTGGAAAGGAAAGGGAAGACAGAAGAAAAAAGAGAGGAAAACAGGAATTAAAGCCAGTGAGAGGATGGATGCGGGGGAAAGATAGTGCCAAATGTGCTATGTGGCAAATCAGGCAACTCCTCTGATCTCTTACATCAGCTGAAGGAAAACAAATTTCAACATGATTTTGTTTGATGCAGAGAAAAGAAACAACCCATTACTGACACCTGTGATGGGCTACAGCATTATTCCACTCTTCTGTGTCAGGAAAGAGCTGCTAGTGCTTAACCGGTCAGGGCAGACATCAGACTGTGAGGGACAGGGAGAGGGAGAAATGCCAGCTAGGCTGCTGTTTTGCAGGAGGGTAAAACTCTCCATTTTCAGCAAGGTGGGAAGCTGAGAGAAACCAGATCTTACCATGGTTCCATGGCAAAAAGACAGATGTATTGCTTTGCTTGACTTCTTGTGGCTTTAATCCTGCCTTAACTTAGTTAAATGTGTGTTGTTGAGCAAATGGTCTCTGCATTCTCTGCAGAAGTGGGGCAGGTGAAGAGTCCACTGTTCCCCGAACTCAGAGGGAAAGAAAAGTTCGGGTTTTAGGGGGTCGCACCCTTTCGTATTTAGGAGGTGGCAGAGTTTTCCTATCAGTGTGTAGATACCTGGGTACCTCATCTGGAAAAATGCCAGGACCTACACTGAAACTGAAAGGCCAGGAGGGAAGCAGAGTCCTGGCATGTTCTGTGCCTGCCATAGACAGGCGCTGTGGCAAGCAAGCCATAGGTGCCTGCTTTGCAAGGCTGCCGAAAATCTTCTAATGAACTGAAATACTGACACATGGAAAAATACGTTGGAGCCATTTAATAGTTATCTTCAGCACTTGGAGAGTCAATGCACTATGCAGTAAGCACAGAAATCCAGCGCTTTCCAGAAAATTTTCAGAACAGCACAAATGATCATTGTAGCTGCACTCTAAGAGCCAAAGTTTCTGTTTGTTTAAAAACCTCCACTGTGAACATATTATTAAAGATATGTTTTTATTTGCTTTGTGGTAGCAGTGGCAAATGGAGACCATTGTTTCTGTCAGGCCAGTTTATCCTTTTTGAAAAGAAAATATCCAGGTCCAGTCAAATATAACAACAGCTTATAGGAAAAATACTGACATAAACAACTTAAAAACAGGCACTGCAGTAATTTAAAAAATCTGATTCCTCTTTCAACACCAAAGTCTGTGTTTTTAGGTTGATTCAGGCTTACGTGCAGCACTTCATTTCACTTAGTGAAATGCTGTGGATGTATTTGAAAAGAACAAAATTTCTCCCTTAGAGAGCAGTAAATTTTCAAAGTGTTTGCAGTTTGTTCTTCGCAGATGGACGAAAAAAAGAGGGAATCCACCTCAGAAATTATTAGAATACTGTCATAGTATCATTCATCTTGGCAAAAGTTGACTGAGCAGATGATGAAGATCCACTTAACTTGGACTCAATCAAAGGTTTTGCTATTTTCATTTCACAGGCCAGATGTAGCTCATCACCAGTTGGAGCTGATTTCAGAAGAGGTGTTAGAGTTTGCTGGTCCAAGAGACGATCTGATCCAGGCATCAAAGGGAGCCACGAGAGAAGCGTGTACTCTCCCGCCTGCCTGCAATTGTCTGCGGTGCCGCCTGCTCGCTCCTGACAGCCCCACGCCACCATCCCAGAGCAAGGGCTCCTTCCCTCCCCACCCCAGTGTACCGTCCTGCTGGCAGACAGCTAAAGAGCGCAGACTTGGTGCCTGCACAAAAGTAAGAAGGAATCGCTAATAAACACAATCTTGTGCACTGGGAAAATCAGGAGCCAGCTTCCCGCTGTGTGCTCGCTTGACTCATCCACACCCATACACTGAGCAAGGAGGTAGCTATCTCCTCTCACTTCTCCTTTGTGGCTTTTAAACTTTTTCACTCTTTCATTCGGAACACATTCCACCTTATCTGTGCAGCATCTGTTGCCTGGTCTTTCTGACCCGTGCCAGAAGCTTTGCTAGTCTAAAATGACTGAAATGCTTTATTGTGATGCCCGCAGCATTCAAGATGCAAAAGGTTGATCAATACCCCAGCAAGATGCAAAAAGTGTGTGAAAATTTTTTTCCCCTTTCTTACGTCCTCAAAAAAGTGTGCCTGAAACATTATTTATGCCTACTCTCTCCTATTTCTATCACTGATTTTACTCAGAGTTCAGTATGTTTCTTGAAAACAAAAGGCCTTGGAAGCAGTGACAAATAGATAATGTCAATTACTGTGCTATTCATGAAGTACATCTTTTTTTTTTTTTTTTTCAGATTGTGATTCAGTTTCATACAGAGGGTCCACCTGAGACACTGTTAACTTCAGAACCTAACCAGAATTTCTCTGGGGTTTACATTTTTCCTGATGCTTCACACACGGTGACTTTTAACTCTCTCATAGATTTTCTGTGAGTGGGTCATGGGAGTCTCAGACCTGTTTATAAAACATTTATAAGATGTTTATAAAAAGCACCAGCAACTTAAATATTTCTACGTGATAATGTTTCTACTATTTTCAGTCTCTGACTGGGTATTCTTAAAAAGGCTCTAACCAGCAGAGCAGGAAAACTTCCTTAGGATGTCCCAATCAAAACAAGTGAAACAGTTGTTTGGGTTTTCCAGGATATTTCCAGCACAGATTTATTCTGGAGTCAAAAACTGTAGTCCAGTTGCAGACTTTACAAGGTCAAAACTTTGCCTGGTTATGAAAACAAACTTTATAATGCTTTCTTACAATGTTCTGTTCCAATAAAGACTATTCAAATCCACCTACTCCACGTGTGTGAATGGATGAACCAATTGAAATTCTCATGGTAACAATATATTATAGAATATTAGAATAGAAAATATATGTATCAATGTCAGAAAAGATGGGCTGTCAGTTTTATGCTTCTCCTTTCACATTTCTTCATATTCTTCCTTATCATCATGCCAATGACAGCAATGAAAAAAAAATCAAAAAACAACAACAAAAAAAACCCCACACCACCAAGCCACCATTGCCCCAGCAATCACCATTTGGAAGATTTTCATAAATGTTCTTTTCAAGACAAGCCCTACTCAATGAAATAGATGCCTGAAATCATGCATACTTCAACGTATTTCCTTTTCACATTCCTTCTGGACGTGTATTTATATGCCAACTCATCTTCATAAATTTCAGACTGGCCTTATAATAGCACAAATTAATGATGCCACTAGAAAAGAACTCAGCTGCTTTCAAAGGAGCAATAATCATGTCAGAGGTGCAGTTGGCATGAAGATGATTGAGTTGCACCTCTTCTCTGAGATGTTTTCAGGGATGAATCATCCCTTACATAACATATAGCAATGGACAAATTTTCCATGTTACTCTGATACCTCATGCCATCACATTTAATTGTGTAACACTCAGTCAATACTGCATAAATTTGTTTCCTCAATGATTTGTTGCAAGACCACGGTAGATGTGTTTTCGGTAAGCTGATCTGAGATTCCAGGAGACACGTGTCTGACATTGCACTGGATTGCAGGAACTGCAGGACAGTGATACACCTTTCTGGAGACAAACTCTCCTTTTGACTTTTTGATGTGAGCTAATTGGAACTCCTCTCTTGAACATTAACTCCTCCGTTGTGAATAATTAAATGGGAAAATTATAGACAATAAAAAGTCACTTTACTCTAAATAAAAGGTCCTTATCACACACTTTGCCTAGCAGACTTTTTCATATCCTCATATATCAAAATTTTGCTTTACTGCTTGCGACATTTTCCAGGCTATGCCTTGCAGCTCTCTTTAAGAGAAGCTTAGATTAATTATTCATCTAATATTGCAAGCTAAATACACCCACCAAAAGCCAAATGCTTTTTCTGTACCACAGAGCAGCTACAGCATTGCTGATGTGACACAGACTATTACTGGACTTTCAGGTTGGTCTGCTAGAGCATTCTTTGGCTTACTGAAGATTTTAATAAGCCACAGTCCATTTTACACAATTAATCTTTTTACTGATTTTTTTCATTGTGGACTCTGGTGAAGAATGAAAATATACAGAAGAAGTTTAAAATCAATAGTTTTATATTAATTAGCTATTATTCAGGTGGGGTCCATCACTGGAAAGGTCACATATATTGGCCTTCCTCAGAGAAATGTTTTTAATAGGAAACTGTTGATCTGGCACAGTGCATCAGGCTGCTGTTTCACACAGTGCTTCACAGAGTATGGAATACTTATCAACCACCCACTCTTCAGGGCTGATAATGTCTCACACCAGCTTAGCATGTGACACCCCAGTATGCCAGGAGTTGCCAAATGTGTTTATATCTACACTGACTTTTACCTTACTGAGGCCAATTCATTCTGTTTAAGTTTAGACTTGTAATTGAAATGACCAAGTTGGCTGTCTAGGTGCCCTACAACTTAGGTTGAGTTTTGTGCTGGTGCATTAGGATTCACACCCTTGAACTATGTCTCTCTCCCCTTCCACTGAACCTAGCTTACCTCAGTGAGGTGCCAAAAGCTACATGGGATAACTTAAACTAAAATTTAATGACATTCTGAAAGAAAAGTTAAGACCATGTAACTATTAAAGGACAATGCCTGTTAACAGTGGAAATACCAGACCAAATCCCCTCTGATGAGGAGGACAATTGGTTGGACTTTTACTAACACTGATATTTCAAAACCTTCAACAGATGCCAAGTTCTTTTTACCAGAGGTATGGGGATGCACAGATACATTATCTAACATGTTCCACCCCTTAGACACCTCCATGAGAGGTCACAGATTTTATCCGGTCCTGGTAGACATTTACTCTAGGATAATTATTTTAGCATAAGCATTTACTGAGTAAGTTCTGCACAGAGTTCAAGAGAGGGCTTATCTAACCCACAGTAATGCTGGAGAAGGGAAAATCTACAAAACATTTCCACAAGATCTTAGCAAACCTAAGTTGTTCAATGTACACGGGATCATAGGTCAAATCTTTTGTATATCTCTCTGGATAAGCAGAGAGAATCAAAAGTGAATGCTGGTTACAAAAGACATCTGACACTAACTCATGTTACATAAAATAAAAAGCAAGCAAGTAAACAGCTTCTTCACTTTTAAGTTGTTTCCAAAGTAATAGACAACTGCCTCAGCAGGCCATATTCCTTTGGTAGCTTGCCTACAAAAACAATTTGAGAACAATTACTGCAAATGGTTGGACAATATTTTTCTAAAAAACTATTACTTGAAGAAACAATCACACTTCTACAAATGACCAAAATGGCTTTACATTCTCTGTTCAAATAACCTGGTGTTAATTTCCCTTCTTTTCCTTCTTTCTGAGTGTCCTTCTAGGGCAATCTGGTCCCAGCTGATGGAAAGATCATGTATTTCCATACCTCTGTGAATAAAACTAAACTATTTCTTTTTTTTTTAAGCAATACATTAGAACAGGGTTCTTTATTTTCACTGTAATGCTTTTGCCTCTGTAGTGAGGTAGTGAAACTCAGTAACTTTCTATTTTTATGTCTTAGTGGATGTTACTGCATGCAGAAAACTTCCTAACTGCTGAATATTACGGATTTTCTGGCTTTTAGTGCATTTCTTGACAATGTAATCAATCTTTCATCCAGTTTTCTTTTTAGAAAGAAATGACAACTTTCTAAAGGAAAAAAAAAAGAAAAGCCAACCTGATTTAAGGTCTGGATTCACACACAATTTTCTTTGTGGTAGGGAAAGACATAGAGCCTGAGTGACAGCTACGTTATCAGACGTGTGAAATGGGCTCTTCTTGCTAGACTCTCTCAACCCAACTGTTAACCTCCCATTGCACAGAGATTCAAACTGGTATGTAAACAAAGCATGGATTATTTGTTCCATGTATCCTCTCTTCTTGGACAATCTATTTATTTGCTTTGGAATTTATTTTTGATCTTTATAGTCTGTTTAACCAATATACTGAAAGAAATTTGTAATATCCTCTTTGCATAGATTTACCAAAACTTCAGGTGCTTTATTTCCTTTGTTAACAAATATTGTCATACTAAATCCAAATCCACAGCACTGTGCCAGCTGCTAAGAAGAAATGAACTCTGTCCCAGATGAAACCAGAACATTCAAAAAAAGAACAAAACATAATGCTCTTTGGCAATGCAGCCTCCTCACATGGCCTGCAAGACATCAAGTATTTCTATACCCAGTTTGTGGAAGCCTGTACAAACTGGTAAGCTGGCATTCAGGATCTGATACAAGGGGCTCAGTGTTTATAATATTAATCAGGTTTTGAACATTCCAAGCTGATTTTAGGGCCTTAAACTAGAACTTATTCCTTTGGCAACCTATCAGCTACATTTATTTAAGCAAAAGTGTATAAAAAATTGTTATTCAAGATTTGGAAAGAATTGGTTCTTTTTCTCTTTGCAAAAACATTTTGCATTGAATCTATAATGTGAGCCTTATTCAAATGAGCTAGTTTTATTTCCATGGAGAAATAAAATTTTCTATGAATATTTGTCACATAGTAGGTATTTTCCCCACTGTGGTGGGTTGACCTTGGCTGGAGATCAGGTGCCCACCAAGCTTCTCTATCATTCTGCTTCTTGGCTGGATGAAGGTGGGGAGAAAATAAGATGGAAGGTTTGTGGATCAAGATAAGGACAGGGAGATTGCTCAGCAATTACCATCATGGGCAAAACAGACTCAACTTGGGGAAAATTAATTTAATTTATTACCATTCAAATTAGAGGAGGGTAATGAGAAATAAAAACTAAATCTTCAAACACCTTCCCCCCACCCCTCCCTTCTTACCAGGCTTAACTTCACACCCGATTTCTCTACCTCCTCCCCCTCAGTGCACAGGGGGATGTGGAATGGCAGCTGCAGTTAGTTTATCTCACATAGTCTCTGCTCCTTCCTCCTCTCTCTCTGCTGCTGCTCCAGCATGGAGTTGCTCCCATGGGATACAGTCCTCCCTAAACTTCTTCAACACGAGTTCTTCCCACAGGGTCTTCACCAACTGCTCCACTGTGGGTCCTCATGGGGTCACGGGTCCTGCCAGCAAACCTGCTGCAGCGTGGGCTTCCTCTCCACAGAACCACAGGTCCTGACAGGAGCCTGCTCCAGTGCGGGCTTCCCATGTGGTCACAGCCAACTCTGGGTACATCTACTTGTTCCACTGCGGGGTCCTCTGTGAGCTGTAGGTGGATCTCTGCTCCCCCATGGACCTCCATGTGTTGTGGGCGCACACCCTGCCTCACCATGGGCTGCACCGCGGGCTGCAGGGGAATCTCAGCTCCAGTACCTGACCACCTCCTGCCTCTCCTTCACCCCCTGGCCTGGGGGTCTGCAGAGATGTTATTCTCACATAATCTCACTCCTCCCTCCACCTGCTCCTACTCCACGGTTTTCTTATTCCTTTTCTCAAACAAGTTATCCCAGAGGTGCTACCACCATCGCTGATTGGCCCAGCCTTGGCCAGCTGCAGGTCCATCTTGGAGCCATCTGGCACTGGCTCCACTGGACATGAGGGAAGCTTCTAGCAGCTTCTCACAGAACCCACCCCAGTAGCTGCCCCACTACCAAAATTTTGCCATTCAAACCCAGGACACCCTCAAAATTTCAAAATAAAACTGCTGTTATGTAAGGCTTACAGAAGTCAAAAAGCGCTCAGTTGTTTGGGGTTTTTTTAATTGAAGGCCAAAACTCAGTACGGTATTGAGTTTTTTGAATTAGGTTTTTGTTAGAGATATGACTCTAACAGCTGGGTAGTTAGCTGCTTTTAATCATATTATTCTCACAACTTGTGTCAGCATTGCCTAGAGCCACAGAAAGCTGCTCAGTATTGTAGAGATTCTAGTAAACAAAAATCAATGTAAAATGTGAACAAAACTACACCACTGTAGACATAGACAAAAGGAAATGGGCAAGGGTAAACTCCTACTTACGCTCTAACCCCTGGTCTGCAAATTAGAGAGGGAAAGGGATACAACGGGCACCACTGATGGACAGAAGTGGATGTGATTTACAGAAGCAAAGGTAAATGGAGGGGGGAAGGGGAATGTGGTAGCAAGGAAGATGAGGAAGCCAGATCCCAGCTGCTGTGTAACCATGGGCAACTACATGGACTCACAGGGAATTTCAAAGGTGCCAGCACAACAGTCTTTGGGGTCTGCCAAAGAGCCAGATGCTGGTGCAGAGTGAATATTTTAGACTGTTTGCCATACTGTTTTCAGAATTCTACCTGATCGTCTTCCCATCTCCTTTGGAAAACCCAGTGGTATGTTAATTATCAATTTCATAAAAGAAAAAATATCCACTGTAAGCTTAATGCGTTTACAGAACTTTTGCTTAAATGCAAGACAAAAAAAAAAAAAGGGGACACTGTTACAGTGTGTTAAAATTCATGGGCAATGTATAACATTCATGGCCTCTTTGATTAAAAATGAAATTCCTTCTTTCTGTAACACCCAGGGATTTTCATTAAAACAAAATGAAGATCTTAACTGCAGCTACTAAAAGCAGCAGCTGGCGCTGAAACTGGTAGAGTTATACGACCTGTGACGTGTTCTTTCCCAACTTCTCACCTCTAGTGAGGCAACACATATCTTCCCCATCTTCCTTTCTTCTGAAAACCCTCTGACCACTGGAGAAATACAAGAGTCCTGTAATAATTCGTGGTTAAGTTGTTCCAGTGAGAAGGGTAAACTGAAGGTATAGATTTGCAATTGGTTGACGCCTGTCTGTTGATTAGATATAACTGTGTTTTTATTTCCATCTCTCCTCCAGAGGATATAAAAGCAGTCACCTGTCAACCCAATCCAGCAATGAAATTCAGCAGCCTATTGTCCCAATCACTGCTTTCAATCACTCTAAACGGTCTCCAGAGACAATCATTATTATAGGGCATGTTCCTAAGAGTAGATAAATGGAGCTCAACCTGCCAGCCTGCATAGGGAAAGATGGACAGTCTTGGCCAAAAATATGAAAGGGCCTGGAGCTTTATTGACATTTACATCAAAAATAGTTAGCAATGAAAGCAGCTGTTGTGGAGAGCTTTCACCACAACGTGTTTGGAATATGCTGTGAATTGAAATACAGACCTCCTGACAAGCAATTTACCTTCTGTCATTCTCCATGTGCTTGCAGCATTACTGGGTACTTGCTGTGATAGCCCACTTAAAGCTGCACATGTGTACAGTTTGGATGAAAGATTAACTGCAATTTGAGGCAGGAAGTAACGAATTGTGGAGTGTCATTCATAATGGCCGACATTGTCATCTGCAGGGTGACACCACAGCAAGAAGGTGCCTCTGTTGTGATGAGCTTATAGATTCAGATGTCATTCATCCTAATGAAGATCTGCCTACAGTTCTAATAAGCAGAGTGTGAGACAGCTCAGGATTATAAGCATTAATCTGCCTTGTTTGTTGACATTAACATGATGACTAAAATGCCATTATGCAAGAAATTCTTTCGAAAGCTATTAAAAAGAAGCAATCTTAAAAGGAGCATTACAGCCCAGAACAAAATATGTGCCAGGAGTTAATTTGCATGTTTACTCTTTTTATTTTCTACGCTGTATTGATTTTTTTTTCCTCCTCTAAATAACTCAGGCTGCACAAAAGTTTTTGGTATTTCATGAGCATAGTACCACTTACTGTAGCTGAAATACAATCCACGAGCTGGTTTCCCCTAGTGCAAAATGCAAATCCATTAACCCCTGGTGCTGATGGCAGATTATGTTAAATCCAAATAACAATGCAATAAATATTTAGCTGATATCTTGTGAAAATAACAAACCCAAATCATGCCAAGCACACTTAAAAGGAAGACTTGTGATAATATTTAATTTAAATAATTGACTTAATATATAAGTAGATTGGATTTTCTTTTCAGGCACAGAAATAAGTCATTTCAAATGGATGTGGTGCTCTTGACTATGGGGGTCAATGGAGAACTGCCAAGGCTGATTTTTCCAAAGACATCAAGACTCTTACAAGTCATTATCAACTGGAATTGAAATAAATCTGTGTGTAAATCTCTGTTTAAAGAAGGCTAGAAGAAGGATATTAAGGATTTTGATCTTTATCCCTGCAGAAATGGATGACATACATAAAAATGGATGTATGCCTGTCTTCTCAACTAAGCTTAAATGAAAACTGTATTCACTAGCAAAATCCAGACAGCAGCCTAGTATATGCAGATATGGCATAAGATATTTTCTTTCTGGCTGCACGTAAGAGGCCCAGGGGACAGGTTTTAAAGGACAGTGATACAGACGGGGGATCTCTTTGCACTTGTAGATGCTTCAGAATTTTCTTTCTGTACACCTGGTTCTTAAAACCAACTTGAAAATTGTTAATTTTTAATTTTTATGTAAGACACATTTAATCATAACATAGATATTTTTGCTGTCTGGATGTGGAACAAATTACACTCAGCAGCAGGAAATTTGGATTGGGGATAGGTTACTAAAAGATCTTCTAAAAAGGTTAATCGAGATCTAGCGGCAGCTGTTACCTCTGTAATGTGTCAGTGGAGGATAAGGTGAAAGATTTACCCTGACATATGTTTGCCCTTATATCAGTGGATACAGGTGAAGCAACTTAAAAACAAGGAGGATCTGGGAGACATGCTCAGGGCCAAGGAAAATATGGACTGCATCTTCTCAGTCTTTTGTGTCTGTGAAACAGACAACACTAAACACTCATATCTAGCAGAGTCTGGCAAGAGAAGGGTGGAAAGTAAATCCCTGTTATATATGGGACCATTGTAGGCTGCTTCTAATGCGAGCTGAGACGTGGGAGCCTTACTGCAGTTCTGAGAGTTAGTGACTGAAAACTACATTCAACAGCATGGATTCTCATTTTCCCTTTGCACAAGGGTTCCTTTTGCTAATGAGTCAGGACAGCCTTAGAAAGGTCCTTTTGTTACACTAATCTAAGGACATCTGAACTGGAAACTAAAATTACCTAAAAGTGTATTTATTTCATAGGAGATCCAGCTTCCTTTGGGAGGTAAAAGAAGCTTCTGTTTAAGGTGAATGATAAACTGCCCATTTGTGTCAGGTTTATATTTCTTGGCCTACAGGTCAAGTCTAGTATAGCATCTAAAAATGACAGAGGACTTCAGGTGGGGAAGACACTGGACCCCAAACGTAGCAGGTGGGATGAGTAAGGAGCCTTGGAGAGGGGTTTAAAAGGGACACAGCTCAAAGCAAGCAGCTGACAGAAGTTATGGTGCAATATTTTAAGCCCAGACAAATAAGGGAACCCCATGGATGGAAATAAACCTAAGCATCAGGTTACAGGGTCTCTAATAAAAGCAGGGATCTGTTGGTCTCCTTTCAAACAGTTTGAGCATAGGTTTATTAAATGACAGGATCTGGAGAGGGTGGCGCTTCCCTTCTCCCCTATTTCTAGGGCAGAGTAGGAGCTGGCAAGTGTGAGGTTCAGGTACATCATATTTCCCTTATTTGATGGATCCCTAAATTCCCCCTAAGACCTCTTGGTAGGTCAGAATTTTTGGTGTGGACTCCAGTCTCGCTGTGCATGCTTGGCCTTTTTCTTAGCAGGTGAGAACACCATTTCAAATGAGAGAGTTGTGCTGAATGGGCTGAGCTGCTGAGCATGAAGTTCCCTTGTGCCAGGAACTGGCAGCAGGGCAGTGGGGAGAGCCTAACAGGGAGAGAGGGGTTGGCTAGGTGGGCTAAACTCTGAAGGGTCTGAAACACAGGGCTGCACTCACAAAGAGGCATCCAGTGCTGCTCCTTGTCCTCTCCATACCTGTGCACTGGGACTCCCCTGGCAGCACTGCCAGGCAGTCCCCACTGGCTGTTTCAGCTGGGTGGGACTTCTGGTTCAGCCAGCACTAACTCCCTGACATATTTCTGACTAGAGATATGCTCAGTCCCGAGGGGAATGTACCTTGGAGAGCAGCTGCTTGCTGCTCGTCCTACCCCCTGCACCAGCTGCACATCTCCAGAGCACCAGATGCACACAGGAGTTCTCATGGTGTCTATGCAGTGATCTGAACATTTTCAGTACTGAACTATTTTCATGTTCTATTTGAACAAGACTGCTATTCATTTCTTAAGCCTGTGTCAGGCTGATGAGGACAGCACACAACTACAATTTCAAGAGCCCCTGAGAGAATCTCCGTCTTGCAAAACTCTGTGCTCCTTCATGGTCGTTACTTGGCTGTTCAGTGGCCTAGAGGTAAGAATGAAACGCCAGTTGTAAGGGCACTTCTAGACCTTTTGAAAACTATCTCACAGGATTGTTAGGGTTGGAAGGGACCTCTGAAGATCATCTCATCCAAGCCCCCTGCCAAGGCAGGGTCACTCAGAGCAGGTGACACAGGAATGCCTCCAAGTGGGATTTGAATGTCTCCAGAGATACACGATCATATCTTCGCAACATCCCTGGGCAGCCTGTTCCAGTGCTCTACCACCCTCAGTGTAAAGAAGTTCTTCCTATTGAAATGGAACCTCGCTTGATTTAGTTCATTGCCATTGCTCCTCGTCCTGTCACTGGGCACTGCCGAAGTCTGGCACCATCTTCTTCACACCTGCCTTGGAAATACTTATATGCAGTGATGAGATCCCCTCTCAGCCTTCTCCTCTCTAGACTAAACAGGGCCTTCTCCCTCAGTCTTTCTTCACAAGAGAGATGCTTCAGACCCCTGATCACCTCCTGTGGCCCTCCCCTCCACGTAATCTCAGTCATGTGGCTATGAGAGCTAATCTGGCCCATGGAAACCCTGCTTAGGCTGCCTGTAAACCGATGTGTGGGTGCATGCCACACCAGGGTCTTGCTGCTCTGCGCAGGGGAGGTGCTCTGAAGCACACCGTATATTTTGTCCAGTCTCTGTACACAGGTAGCCTTTGGCGGTGGGGGTGTGGTGTGTGTGTGGGAAGAGGCTCTAGGATGGCAAGGCAGAGAAGATGAAACCCCCTGAATCTCACCCAGACAGAGCCAGCTCGCTCTGGGAAAACTGCCTGGGTGTCATAGGCTTGGCAGAGGCTTGCTGAGTCCAGGCTGGCTCTGGGGGTCTACCTACACCCCTTCATTAAATAACAGGCACAGTCCAAATCCAACAGAGTCACAGGATCTCAGTTCAGTGTAAATAGTATTATAGATTGAAAAGATAAAAATATTTTCAGAACCATGTGTTGGAACTTTTTTTTTAGTTTATCGATATTTGTTATCAGAAAGGCTTTTGAAATGTGTACGCACTTAACGTTTGTTTGTTTATGTGTTTCCAAGGAACAAAAAAACCCATTCCAACATTCCAAAAACAGCTGAGATTTGGGATGAAATGTTTCTTTTCTGGGAAGAAGTGAGTGACATATTTTTATTTACTGATAGAATCTAGCTATCCAGAAATGTCCACAAGTTTTAGGTTTAGAAGAACTGAGTCTGCAAGAACAGTATTCTCACCACACTTTTATTTCTGGACTCTCAGAGGGAAAACACAGCTGATTTATTAGACACATCTAGAAATGTGAGTTAATTATTGGCAGCTAACTACAGATTCTGGTGGCATAAATTTCCCACAGATCAGACTGACTGAGGAGGTGTGAACAGGTTAATAATATCCAAATTATTGAATACTTTCTGTATTTAAAATAAGAGAGTGGAACATTTCTATAAGTCAAAGAAATATGACAGCTGAAAGTCTGCGGACAATTTGAAGGAGAGACTAAAAAAAAACCTGAGCAGGAGATTTTTTTAAAGTAAAAGCAAATAAAATACTAAAGTATATGTTTTTGAACAAACCCATAGCATTTTTAACTGAGAGTTTAATCTGTTTTTAATTGATTCACTGAATAAAAATATTGCCTTTTCTAAACAAATCCTGATGCAGTTTTCACAGAGCTTGGCAAAATTTCCATCAGATCACTTGTGTCTTTAATTAGGCCTTGTTTTGGGAAGAAGCTGACTTGTGACTTTAGGGGTCAAGATAGAGCATCTTATTTTTAAGAGAGAATAATAGGGGGTCATTCAACTGCTGGGTATGTGTTCAGAAGGCAGGAGCATTTGACTGCCTTTGAAGTTTCTATTTGGATCTAGGAGAAAAATCAGAAAAATTCCATGAACCTGGATGGAAAATCATTTAAATTTGTTGCAAGGTTAAGGGAGGGATGTTTAACTAGGTGACCTCCAGGAGTCCCTTCCAACCTCAACCATTCTGTGAGTCTTTGAAGTAACCAAGAAAATTCTCCTGGTGAGCAGATTGATCTGACAGAAATTCGGCAAGGACTTTCAGTCTGTACTTGAATTTTTTCGCATCAAAGTACTGGCCTTCATAATGGCAGGGAAAAAAACCAAAACTGAAGGTTTGAAAATTGTTTATTTTCCCACAAGTATTAGGATGACCGTCCAAATGAATGCTCTGGAGGATTTTTTTTCTCTTTTCAGACTGCATTAACTTTCAGCCCGAGCTATGTTGGATTATTTCTAGCTCAGAAGCTGGACCTACTTTTGCCTCCTCTAACACTGTCATTAAACAGTAACGCTATCTGGCAGCAACAAACAGCACAAAATAAGTCTAAGATTATCCAACAGCACACACAGCTGAGAACATTCAAAACCAGCTGGCAAATGTTTGGAGTTACTCCAGATTCTCATAGTTGTCTTCCTTAATGCAGGCAAAGGTAACAAATGTGTGAGAGGGGCCAAAGATCTCCATGCTGTGCTTTAGTCATCAACTCAGAATATTCTGTGGTTCTGTGAAAGTGATTATTGGGTTACCTTTGCTAACAGGGACACACAGTAATTTTCTCTCCTTAAACCCTTGAATTCTGTTGAATTTCAGCAAATGGTAGAATGAAGTTTAAAAAAACCAACATCCCTGAGCACAGTGTGTGACAGAAATGAAATGTTCTTCCTATATATCTTATCAAAACCTTGCACACTGGTTGTGTGTGACTTTTCTTCATTCTGCTCAAAGGACCACACAAAACCAGTCCTCCAAACCTGAACTCTTGGCTTATTGCCATGAGAAAAATCCAGACTCAGAAAAACAAGTCCTTAAGCAAAGAACTTGTCTCTTTCATGCAGCTCTTACAGGAGAAGGAAAGACTTCAGACAGGCACTGCCTGACACTAAAACCTGTTTCTCTGCCTCGTGGTAAATCTGTGCTTGATACACAGATACACATGTCCCCATGCTTCCCTCTCACTTGAGACTGCTCATTGCTTGGAGCTGCAGTTCAGACTAGCAAATGGAAGAAAAGCTGGATTGCCCCAAACACACCAAGTATGGGCAGGCCCTGCTCTGCAGTATACCTGGCAGCAGCTGGCTTCTCCATGTGACACTGATAAAAGAAAAATTGTGACTGTTACATTATTATGTATTTCTACTATTTCTAGTTGTCTTCAAAGGGGAGGCATACTTTTGAGATCAAGCACAGCCCCTTCTCCCCCATCTCCCCAGCCTCACCAAGTTCCTCCCAAAGACTTGGGAGCTGCAGGAATCACATACCCAGTGAAATATTGAGGTTATCAGTTATTGTGAGTTTCTGCCCTTTGGCCAGTATATTTTCTATATGAGTAGCTAGATGTGAATGTAACTTTCTCGCAAAGTTCAGCAGTGCAGTGTTAAAAAGTGTAGGCGAAGTCCTGCAGCTCTTGGTCTCAGAGCTCTAAAGAGCAGAGTTGAAATGTTCCCTGGTCAGGGAGGTCTTGTTGCTCTGAAATGAGATATTCTGTTCAGCATGGCCACAGGGCCTTTGTGGAGACCATCTGTGTCCCTTTCTGAGGACAGTTTGGACAGAAGCTGCTGATTTCTGTGGGGGTAACAAGAGTCACGCGGCAAAAAAAAGGGAGCGCTTCTCATTTTGGTATGCGCCTTCTCTGGACTTTAAGTGTGATCAAGAGCCTTAGCATCTCCACTGGCAAGGGCTCTGAGAGGAGCTGTGTGTTGCAAGACAGAGGAAAAGATAAGCTATTGCTTAATATTCATAGTATGGCAGGACCCAAGTGCCTCACTCAGCCTCAGGACTCCCTTGTGCTAACCTTCATTCAAACACTCTTTGTCCTTTATCCTATTTACCTGTTAAAAGGTCTCCTCTCCCATTTTTAGCTTTTTACAACTTTGTTTGATTTTTTTTTTCCTTTCTTTCTCAGGGGCTTGTCACCTCTTTCTTTGTCTTGTTTCTGAAAATCAGTAGAGAAAACAGAAAAAATATTTCAAGTAATGTGTTTCTTGGATTTTATGTGGTGACTAAGTTACAAAGAACGCACCCTGCTAGGGAAGATTTCCTTTGAGATCTTCCTTCCTTGTATTAGGAATGGTTTGAATGAGCAGTAATTTTTGTTTCTTTTTAAAAGCATTTTCTGACTAAACAATTTTAGTTGGAAATTTTTGCTTGACTCCCTTATGACTTTGAGAGTACTGGTTGCAAAACTTACCCTCTGAACTAATTAATAACTTATTACTCTGTTTTGCAAACTTATCTTTATTCTGGCATTGTAAATCCATCCATGGCTAT
Organism: Mystacornis crossleyi; assembly: GCA_013400655.1. Lineage (NCBI taxonomy): Eukaryota > Metazoa > Chordata > Aves > Passeriformes > Timaliidae > Mystacornis > Mystacornis crossleyi. The sequence goes on along the minus strand of VYZQ01042615.1, from coordinate 138,969 downwards.
CTCCATGGACAGCTGAGGGCTGCTTCATTGCATATATAAATTGCCCCAAGTCTGAGTAAGGAACTGGAGGAGACAAATAGGCAAGGAGATAGGGCTAGTTATAAATTTGGCTGAGACATCCAAGGAAACATCATTTCCAGGCTTTTATTCCAAGGTACTGAAATCCAGACTGAAAAAAACCCGAGTGCAGTGGAACCAGCCAGTTCCACTGTGCTCTAATTTGATTATTGCTATAAATTGTCAAGTATTTAGGAAGAAAACTGTAAGTTCAGCACCGTTGAAGAAACAGCCGACAGTCTGTACTGTCCATTACACAGTCACAGCTGGGGAGCTGCAGAGCCTTGTTTGCACGCAGTGAGACAGAGACGACACCGCAGTGCCTCCTTCCATACCCGGCCCCCTCCTGCTCTGGGGTCAGAGTTTGCTGCTGTTTTACAAGTTGAGCAAACAGACTGAGCAGCAGCTCTGGATGGCAGGGAGCCACCAGGGACCCATTCTCTGCAAGAAGTGGCCCAGTGAGTGCTGGAGGGCTGGGAAAAGCCTTGAGATGAATCCACAAAAAGACAGACTTCCCAGCTGCATCATTCTCCTCCCCTTCAATCTCATCCTGTCCGACTACCTGTGTCCCCTTTGATCCAGAGCCCTGGTGTTTTAGACCAGGCTGGGCCTCTCCTGTATCATGAGGCAGAGCCTGGATCCGGGCACGAATGACTAACGACAGCAAAGGGGGTGGGACAGGATCTGGGTTTCAAAGTTAAGCTCTGAGATAAGGGAAGTGGTGGTCATTTAAGCAAACAAACCTTGGACGAGTAAGGAGAGTTCTGGGGAGAACAAATGAATGAGTAAATAAGCAGATAAAGTGCCTGTGTGAATTTTTAAATAGAGTCAGCTGCTCCATAAGAACAGGACGCCTTTAAAATATGAAGAGAAAGAGGTATTTGTTTTCTGTATGCAGAAAAAAATAGCCTTGACACTTTTATTTCCACTCCCGGTACACATGAGTGTAGGAGCAAGTTTCTGCTCTAACGAGGCCAGGGAGACAGGGTTCAAGCTTGTGGCTTGAGCAAGTCCCTGTGGATGAAGGGTAGAGCTGTGTGTGTTTAAAGATGAAGGCTGAATCAAGCCTTAGCACAGCTGAGATAATTCCATTTTCTCTCCTTGCCACTTGCTTATTATTTTTTCTTGATTAACTTTCCTTGAATGGAAATATTTTTAAGCAGCAGGACTGGCTATAAATAGCTCTGAGTGATCAGTTTGAAGGAGTATGGAAAAAGAGAGGTATGTGCATTAATCTGCTTTTGCATTTCACTGGTCTGTTTCAAGTTCAAGTTCAATAATGTTTCCCAGCTTCTCATTCATATAATAGAAGGGAGTCCTCACATAAAGATATTTTAAATATCTTATTGATATAGACTTGATATAGACATATAGATGTACCATTTCTGATATGAAATGACATATTTTTCTGCTTGCTTATTTATTCACAAGAAGAGCAAATAAAACTGAAATTGTAAAGTATATTGCATTGAGAGCCCTATGAATCTCTTTAACAATATTTGCAAGTGTTTTCTTGTGAAGAAAAGTTTATGAAATGTGTTTAAATATTTATGGAATGTTAAAAATGAGGCATTAGTTGGCAAACAACTTAATTAAAATGCTTTCTCGAGTAATTAGGAGCAAATACCTTCCTCTCTGTTTTGCATACCATTTGTCTTATTCTCTGTTTGATAAAGCCTGCCTGTCAGTCAAATTTTGCTGCAGGTAATTTTTTAGCTCTGTGGGGAAAATCTTCAAATATTACATCTGAATTTAAAATATTTTTATTATCATTTTTGTCTAACATTCTCCTTTTTACTTCATCTCCTATATGTCCCAGTAAAGCAGCGTCCTGGGAATTTAGGGCCTGAAGATGAAATTCTGCATCAAGGCATTACTGAGTTTCCAAAAATGCTCTCCTGAGAACAAACTGAATCAATCTAGAATCAACAAACAGTGCAGTTAATTAATGAGTACACCATAAGGGAGCTTTTTTAAACAATGTTGACTGCTGCTGCCTCAGGACCAATAGCACCAGAAGTTATTGCTGGTTTCAAAGAAGTGATTCTTAGGGTTCCCCCAAGGCACCTTTTGCTTACATTAGCTATTTACTACAACTTTTCCTCTTATTTGCACCCTAGGGAAAGTATACTTATTTGCTAAATTACTTTTTAAGTGATGCTTCTTCATGCCAGTAGCCTGAGGTATATGAGGGAAGATGCTACAGCATAAATAATAGCAGAAACTGAGCTGCTTTAAAGCAAAGTGCAAGGAAAACCTCTGAGCTGGACACCACCCAAGCGGTGCTTTCAAGCCAAGCTGAACCTGGAGGGCTGGTGAGAGCCCCAGGGACCAGCTGCACACCCAGCCAGCTGTGTGTCACCAGGGGTCACAAACCCACAGAAGTCCCCAGAGGGAGCAGCCCTGCAGAGCACTTTGGAGAATCAGGATGGAATAATGGAGAAAATCTCCCAGATTTCCAGAGAAGCTGAATCAGTCCTAGGAGAGTGGTGCAAGTTTGCACCGGGTGAAATCATGGCTAGCAGATTGTCTCCAACAATTACCAAAATGAATGGAATATTCCAACTACAGCGTTCCATATGAAAAAATCCAAACAACAAAATATTCAAAATGGGACTGCATTTTTTTGAGGTCACACTGCTACATTATGGCAATGCAGTGATAACTTTTCTTGTGCAACTTTTGGAATTTCCCTTTCAGGCCATTCTGTAGGAGGAGAAAAAAAATATCTAAAGTAGGAGGCTGTGTTTACCAAACACCCTTCAGAACATAAGCTGGGTAGATCATCATGTTCTTGCAAAATTATGTTTTCTTATCACAGCTATGTGATAAGAGTTTAAAATTGTTATTAAGTAGGGTCAAACTATCATTGGCCTGGGATAAAGTTGTATTTGTGTGCAACCAATTTCAGATATTGGATGCATTGCTGAAACTTCTTTTTAAAGATGCTGGCTGGCAATTGTCCTTACCCCAGCCATGCTTGGAGTTCTTATAAATGTAACAGCATCTGTCATTCACACAATTTAAAGTGTGCCATGAAATCATTGTGTGGAAATATTAATCTAAATCTGAATGGAAGCATTATATATTAATAAGTCCAGGAGACTGTACCAGCATTGGTTACAGCAATAATCAGTTTGTATTACTGATGGGATCCTGCTGGAAGGTATTTCCAGCCTTTTCATGCTCTTAGTAACATTTACTGACAAATTACCACTACTGTTAATATTTCAGTGGGGATTCATTGGTGTAATGTTATCTCTAAAAGTTAGGAATGATTGAAGTTCAGGTTTGTTCCTGCTATAGAATTTTGGCCAGATTTTTGTAGGACCAAGGAAAGCTTGATCATGAGCAGGATGGGGTGAAGACGGAGAAACATTCGTATTTCTGGAGGGCTCGCTTTGCAAAGGATTCAGGCAGATTGGAAAAGAGAATCCTGCAAAATGCAGCCTTTGTTCCCGGAGAAGAAACAGTGAAAACTGTGCCAGGAGGGAAAGTGCAATCTAAACCCAGGAAGTTAAACTCAGTCATTTAATTCTCTTATGTTTATGTCTGGTTTTGTTAATTTCCTGTAAATTTGAAGGGACTTTGCAGCACAGGCACCATGACAGGGTTTGACCCGAGCAACAACCATCTGCTGGAAGGGAAAGACCTCTTGCCACAGAGGCTCAAGCACATGGCACATGAGCCTTGTGCAGCTGGCAGCTGAGCATGGGGATGCTGTTTCTTTGGAGCTCCTCCTGGCATTGCCACTATTTATTTATTATTTGGGTTCCACTTTGCCCAGGTGAGCGCGGCTGTGTTCTGCACACCAGAGAGGCTTCACTCTGGCTGGGGCGTGAGGTGGCTCCAGACTCTAATCTCAGTGGTGCTCTAGCAGACTTGGCTGCAAGGAAAAGTTGACAAAAGTTGCCATTTCCTTGATGCTGTTTTGGAGTTAATTCTGCTGACTTCAGATTGCAGTCACTTTGGTCTTGACATCAGGGAGCAACTTTTAATTGTATTTTTGATGCTAATAATTTATAGCTGATTAAAAACATAAACCACATCCACAGATTGCTTAAATATGAAAGAAAAATGGATTAAAATGGATAGTGAGGTGGGAAGCTGAAGTACTTCTATTAAAAACAAGCAGGAAAACCGCATCAGATTTATACTCTTACTACTGAAGGCTCTGATTTCAGTAGTCTCTCAGAGCACTTTAGGAAGCAACTTGTATGTGCTGTTTTATATTTCTCAGTAATGAATGTTGCTCCTCCCCCCAAAACTCAAATATAAATTTTTATTACACATAAAGGACATGACTTTAGATTAGTAGTGTTCATACCAAGTCTTTTATTAACAACGTTTTTTGTACCAAATAGAAACAAAAGCAATTCATATTTGCCATTGATGCATTGAATTAGTATTCAGTAAAATTACCTCAGTAAAAAAAGCACTGGATCATCTCTATATCTGTTTCTTTGTTGATATTTAGTTAAAATTCACCTTATAGATATGTATTAGATAGCAAAAATTGGTGATGTCTGCAAAAGTTGGAGAGTTCCTGGTCATCTTATGTAATATTTTATTAATATGAGCCACTAAAATCCTGGTCCTGCTTTTTTTCTTTTCCTTGCAAAAATGATTGTTAGTATCTGCTTCTTTTTTTTTT
>VYZQ01042615.1:74403-90275 GCA_013400655.1 Mystacornis crossleyi | reverse complement strand
CTAACCCCAGCTGTACTTTTCAAGGATACAGATGACTCTGATGATAAGCCAGGCTGGCTCTACAGAGCACTTTGTTCATTCCCCAAAAGATCTGCTGCTCGAGGACTTGGTGTCAAGATAACTTACCTTGCTTTGCTTGCTATGCCCTGGGAGACTGAAAGAACTCCTGCTCCCACGAGCTTTCATAAGAGATGTGTTTTTTAAAAGTCTGTTTAAAGTCAGGTGGTTTTGTCTGTTTCCCTGCAAGAGGACTGTTCCTGACAGTATTTATTTATTTCCAGAAGGTTTAGGTCAACATGCCTACTGTATTGATCATACAGGCATATCCTCGTCTCACTTAGCTGGAGTAAAGTAGATGAAATCACTCCAGATTTAAACTAGCTCAATGATGCTTAGAATAAAGCATATAGTTTTGTTGTATGTGAGCTAGCCTTCTCATACTTGCTTGGAGAGATACATCTGGGGGAATGTGGGGATTCTTCAGTGTTATCATCGTAATTTGTGCATTGCGCACAGATTCTGTGAACTCTTTCTTGCACTGTTGTTGTGCTGTTCATATAGACACATTCACAAACCACCACGGAGAAAACTCTTCACAGAAATGAGGAGACACATTAAACTTCCACAGCTCTTTTTGATTGTAAAGGGTTTAAAAATAAGCATGCCTGAGGATCAGGCATCTTAACAAGACTGTGGACAGTGTTGGTTTAGAAACTGATAGATGAAACACTAATCAGTCATTAAAAATTCACTTTCCTTTATCAGAACCAAAATTTAATGACAAACCTTCCTCCCTCAGAAAACAAGCAAACAAACAAACAAGTATGTTTGTACATTAAATATGAAGCTGAGGTGAGAGGATAAATGATTTGTGTCAAATTTACTGTCAGAAGGAGGAAGGTACTTTATCAGAGTGACAGTTCAACCAGGTACGAACAAAGGTTGTCTTGTTCAAGAGCAGATTTTGAACACATTGTTCCAGAACAAATGATTATATGAGACAACAAAACAAGGAATTAAACAAGACACGTAGGAGCAAGGCGAGCAGGTAAACAAGTGAAATGGAAATATGAAAAGACTGAGTGACAATTTTGGGGAGAAAGGAAAAGTACTGCTGGCAATCAGCCAGGGTGGGATTCAGTTCCATACTTAACACCTTAAATTTCTTTTGCAGGTATTTACATCTGATTTTCGGTGTCCCCTTGGTGCTTACTTAAGAGTTATGCTGAGTGGAGCCCAGAACTTATGACGGTAATGCCTGTCCATTCAAGGACACCATTTACCATAATGGGAGTTTAACTATCCACCTTATCAGTAGACACCTACATATTCATCTTTGTACATTAAAACACAGTTAAGTGTCCTCATCTTGAACATAATAGGCTGTGTTGAAATGGCAGGTGATGATGTGGCAGGAGCTGCTCTAAGATCTGACACTGGAAGCCACGCAAACATTACATTAACCAGAGGAAAGGAATTGATGGAGAAGGAAGCTTTAACCTTGAGAACGGCTGAAGGCATGTAGGAACTGTGTCTCCTTCTCTTCCTCCCTGCCCTAAACTGAATAAACTGAGAGAAAAATCAGATGAGGCAGCCTACACTAAGGACACTGAAAGGGATATCATAATGTCCATTTAATGTGGTTTCAATTTACATATGCAGATATATTCCAGTTCATATATATAGACAAGGCAACCCTTAGAAGTATTTGTGCTGCTAGGTATTAAGAAAACAAAAAACCCCACAAACGAATATAATATAATTATTATAGAACAAAAATAAAATATAATGTGACTTTTAAGACTTAGTGTTACTCCTACTTCTTATATCTCATCTGCAGCAGTGCCTGTGAGAATAAGGGAATGAGACACATTCAGAGGCTGATGGTAAGCAGAGAGGATAGTCCTCAAGGTTCTTCATTAGTGAAGAATACATCACATTTCCAGATAGCACTTTTACTGAACATGCTAGGCCATCTGCTCATGAGGCTTTTGGTTTCATTTCAGGCACAACTGGCTTCAGCCCATCTCTAGCAGTGAATAAAAAGAAAGTTTCTAAAAAATGAATTACTGTCCCAAAACACAAATCACTTTTTGCAAATGTTGTGATAAAGTTTCCAAGCAATGCAAAGTGGGCTACCATATGTGCAAACCTCTGTGGACTGGGGAGGAGGGAGACATTCCCACTGTAGCTCTCTGTGGCCATGTATATTTTCATTTTAATTTTAATATAGCAGTACTAAATTCTATATTTGTTCTTCCTTTTTTTTTAGTCACTACTGGAAAACCACTTTTGATCAGTTTAAATATCCAGGCTTAACACTTGGCTTTTTTTTTTTTCAAATTAGAATGTTAATTTCAGTAATCCTAAGAATGCAGCAAAAAGGACACACATTTCATGTTGTTTGAAAGTTATTTATGGACATTTTTTACTGTGGCTTCTCACCTGAAACAGGACCATCATCGACTCAGGATCAGGTTAGACAGCTGCTCAAAATCTCCATGGGTGGGATAAACTGATTTCTCTGTATAACTTTTACCACTGCTGCATTACTCTCCTGCTTCCTGAAGATCAACCTGAGCATCTCAAGCCACAGCTTTACTCTTTGCTTTCAATAAAACAATGTTTTGGTTTTTGTTTTGTTTTGTTTTCTTTTGTTTTGTTGAAAGCAAAGCCTGTAAGAACAATTCCAGCATCAGATCACTTAATCAGCAAAAGTCAGGTGGAACCTGAGGGACACAGGTTCTGTCTGCTCATTGGAACTANNNNATTGGAACTAAAGCCTTCTTCTGCATGGAGCACTTATTGATAACCCTGCGCCACAAGCATTTCCATCCTGTGAATGGTATTGTCAGAGAAAAGGATTGTCAGAGAAAATAAACTATCTGTTTTTGACCTAGCGTTAATTACTTTTTTTCAAAATGCCATGCATCTAAAAGAGAGGCTGATTGAGGCAGTGGAGGTGTTGTGGATCAATATTCTGCTTGACACAGGAAAGGCAGCAGGGCACTGCTGGGTCTGTGCTGCTGAGTATTACCAGTAACTTGTCTTAAAAGGCACTTCCTGAGCGTTTTGGCAAACTAAGCACTCACTGCTTTATAAGTTTACACCAAAAATTTGACATAGGTGATTTAAACTTCCCATATAGTAATCTGTACATAATTAAAAATGGCATTGGTGGTTCGTCAGTGGCCTCCTGACACTGGAAGAGCAGGTGTTTTGTTGACATTTTAAGATCGGGATGAGCTTTGAATTCGAAATTCTCTCTCAGTGCTACAGTCTGCTGACTGCCAAATTGCAGCACTGAGAAGCCTTTTAGAATGGGAGGACAGTGCGGGCTGGGCTTTGGAAAGACATTTGACTTGTTTCGACTGGTTTGAGTAGTCTGGAATCTAGTTCCATATTTTGTTGAACCTATATTATCTCCAGGTCAAAACAAGCACTATCTGTGCTAGGTAGCTGTTTATAGACATGTAACATCAACTAAATTAGAGGACTTGGACTGCTTAGTCTAAGCTAAACAACTGAGACTCTTGATTCTTTGGATCAATTTGTGTGACCCAGTGGTTGAAAGCTCCTTGTCAGGGAAGACACAGCTCCTTCTGTACAGCATTATTTGCTGATATGTGTGAAAAGTCTTGCATTGCTATGGCCTGTGTGACTGCCTTTTTTTGTGAATGTACAGAAGAACTTCAGCCTTGAGGGACACTGATCTGGCACCTTTCCAAAGCACAACACTGAACCAGACCCAAAGATTTAAGGTGGAGCTGAGGCACCCAGCCCCGAGGCTGGAGCAGCTCTTTGCCAAGATGTTGGAGCCATAATACATGTACACTTTAGACTCACGTGCTCACAGCTCAGTGTGACGAAAAAATCTTTCAGGATGAAGGCTAAGGGTCAAGTGTTTAGAATGATCAGACATTTCTAACTCCAAACATTATTATACATAAACAAGACCTATAAATGCATATGGGCGGATATTAATAGGGTAGTAATAATAGTAAGTCCATAGTTACAATACTAAATGTTAGAGTAAAATCAGGTGTTTGGGAAGGACCACACCTTCTCATTGTTCCAAGCAGAAGCACAACATCCCTTGGATATAGGAGACAGTCTTTACAGAAACTATTCTGTAACCAATTTCTGCAAGGATCTAGTCGCTTACACTACCGCTTTTGATAGAAATTACTTCCTAAAAAAGAGTGGGCCACTTGTGATAGCCAGTATGATGACACCTACTTGTCAGAGTTCTGGGTCATAGCCCCATCCTGGCATACCTGTATTGGAGACAAGAGAGAGAGACACTCCTATGCATACCGCATGATGAATGATGTGGTTGTTGCCTCACTCCTTTTGCTGTCATCTAGAGATGATATATTAGTCAGAAAATGGAAAAGTTATTTGCAAACACTTTCAACACAAGTCCTTATTTTCATATCTGCAACAACTAACACTAATCGTTAAGCAACAAATGAGTGAGAAATACCAGAGTTATTCATATCTTCTCAGTGTAATTTCACAGTGTCTTTTTTCCTGTCCATTTCAGGAGACAAACAGCTCACTTGAAACTCAACATGTTGCACTGCCGATAAATTGCAACATAAGATGCTTTGATTTAGTGTCAGTTAAAATTCTTTTTAAAATAAAAGTGAATTGACACAGTGAATTTTATTTAGTAGTTTTTTTCTATCATTTCCTAAGTTTTTGCTTACAAAAACAGTGTAAAAAGAAGAATACCATTCTATGGAGAAAATATTTGCCTAGGATTTGACTTTCTGTAAACTTTTAAGGGCAAAATTTTATGATTCAGGAAACAAAAAAATACTTAACAATTCCTGCACATATTTTACTGCTTTCAAAATTGTTGATATAGAAACTTACAAAGGTATCAATTTTAATAGGTGTTAGAATAATATGCCATTTTCCAGCAGATGAATAATTATACTATTACACTTTTCTGCTTCATGAAGATTTCCCCTGACTTTGGTAGGAATTCTAAATGTGAAAGACATATAGACTCAAGTCCTCAGTGTTGTTTTCAGTGCTGAAATAGTATCTGTTACAAGTGCAAAATTTCCAGCAGATGCCTCTCACTATGTCATTGAACTTTAGGAGTCTCTCAGTTTGAGTTCAATGAGACCATTCAGGCTTTTAAAGATAATGATAGTGATAGACAGGATGAAGACCAAATTTTTTCTAAAACATATATATAATGAAAAATATAACTTAAAGATTTACAGAATGAAATTAATTATTGGGATATTTAAGCAAGTAACCTGATATAAACAGATCTTTTAAGCAAACATTTTTTGCTCTCCTCCAAAGGCCAAGCATTGGGTTAGAAATCTAAATGCAAATAGAAGTAAACTCTAACTTTGAGAGAAGCTCAAGAAGAACAAAATTTATCAGTTACTCAGTACCACTAATTAGGTATTTCCTTTACTTTTTAAAAGTAAATTTTAATTTACCTAGGAAAAAATGCATGGAATTCTAAGGATAATTCCAATATAATACCGTAGAAATGTAAATAGGTGTAACAGAAATGAATAAAGAATTCAATAGAAAACTATCATGGTATCATTATGTTTTCAACCTGCCTATGTCATGTAATATAAAATTGGGTATGAGGTGATAGAAAAATCTGTAAGTTATCAGAAAAACCAATGGGAAAGATTTGTTTTTCAATTAAATGGGACCTTTTCCAAAATAAGGAAAGAAATACTATAATTTATATTCTGAATATATACAAGTTTGAAACTTAAAAGGGCCTATTAAATACATATATATCCATTTAGTGCTTGTGAATTTAATACAAGGGCATAATGGGTGTTGGGATGGAACATCTTTGAAGCTGATGCAACTGGTTACTGACCTTCACAGGTTCTCCTGTTACAAATGCTGGAGCAGTGATACTTTTATCTGGAGTAAGGGGAGAGAAAGGAAGTCATGGCCAAAAACACAGCTCACCGAGAAATTAAAACTGGGGAAAGTGGGCAGGAAGATACCGTTGTGTACGGGGTGTTTCTGGAAGCAGAGGCCAGCTGTGATCCCTGTAAGCGTTCAAGGCCAGGTAGAATGGAGCTCTGAGCAACCTGGTCTAGTGAAAGGTGTCCCTGCTCACAGCAAGGGGGCTGGAACTAAAGGATCTTTGAGCTCCCTTCCAACCCAAGTCATTCCATGATTCTGTGATCTGAAAAAGAGAAACAGTCAGAACATCGAGCAGAGAGCAAAAGTAGGAAACGGTGGACCTGGGAGAAGAAAAAATATAATGGCTAGAGGAAGGTTTGGAAATGTGAACAATGGAAACACCCAATTTTAGTCTGAGCTGGAAATCAGGCCTTTGCACTCTGCAGAGAAAAGGTTTGCATCAAGAAAATGTCATAACCCATTCACCACCAATTTTCCTTCCTATAAGGAAAGAAAAGTCACAAGATTACCGATGTTTTTCAAGGCAAACAATTATTTTACTTTTTTAAATATTTCTTTCCTGGTTTGGGAATTTTTTCATTTATTCCCACTTGCTTAATTTATAGAAGCCATTCGTTTGATTGCTGTTGGTGAGTTCCATTTTGGCTGGGTTTTTCACACTCAGGTGGGATATGACCAGAAGACTCTGCTGCTTTGATTAAAACACTGACATCTGCATCTGACAATATATTATTTTGACTTCTCCAGCTTTTGCAGAGTATAACTCAAAGTATGAAATCATCATTTGAATTAAAATGTGGGTAAGTCCACAAAGTGGCTGTAACTGAAGGAAAGTCCAGGGGGTGAGACTGAGCTGTACAGAGGGGTTCCCCTGTTCAGGAACACCTGCAGCAGCCCTGAGCCTTGTCAGGATCTGGAAGCCCTCAGCAGCCAAGCAGGTGAGGAAGGGGCGGTGCCAGGAGCAACCATGGGAGATTTAAATGGTTCCAGGGCCCATGAGCAACCTGAAGTGTGGCATGTCAATTTGCACAGCAGTTCACGCAGGAAGGGCTCCTCTCCAGCCGCTCAGGTGGAGCTGATAGAGGCAGCAAACGGACTGAGTACCTGGTAAGGAAGAGCAAAGAGATCCTTTTAGCCCCAGTATTATTAGCATAGTAGTTTAAGCTTCCTTAGTTGCGGTGTTGACACACCGTGGAGCTCGATCTCCTGTAGCAAGGGTCACTGACCCAGCCATGTCAGAGGCCTCCAGCCAGCCAGACCTGTCGATGGTAGATATGTCTCTCCAGGTCACAGGTTGCCAGGAGTGCCTGATGCTTCTTTGTGAGGTTGGGACGACAAAGAGTTATTTTGCAGAAGGTGTACTGTGTTTGAGGAGCTGTGCTGTCAGGTGAAGGAGCTACAGGAAGAAGTGAACAGGCTATGCAGTACTTGCGTGAATGAGCAAGAGATAGACTGGTTATTTTCAGCAATGCTACAGTCTCAGACTCCCAGGACTCTTGAACCTCCGTTGTGGTGAAGAAGCAGAGGGACTCAGAACCCTGCGGGGTAATTAGTCAAAGGACTGTTAGCCAAGGCTCTGTTAAAGATGAAGGCTGGAGGCACATCACGACATACCAGGAAAGAGGTTCCTCCTTCTCGGGATTTGACAAGCAGGACCGGTACCTTTTACAACAGATATGGGGCTCTGGATCTAGAGGGCTGAAAAACTGATGAGGTGGGCGAAGACACTTCTGGGATGGTGTGGCCTCCTAAACCAACACCACCTGCACCCTGCATCAAGACCTCCTCTGTTAACAGGAAAAGAAGGGCAGTTGTAATAGGAGACTGCCTTCTAAGGGGAATGGAGGGTCCGATATGCAGACCAGACCCAACTCACAGGGAAGCCTGCTGTCTCCCAGGGGCTCGCATAAGGGATATTACTGGGAAATTCTCCAGTCTACTAAGGCCCTCTGATTACTATCACTATTGGTGGTTCAAACTGGCAGCAATGAAATAAAAAAGAGAAGTCTCAGGGCAATCAAAACAGACTTCAGTAACAAAGTACACATGGCCTGGGTTTAAACTTAGCCTACAAGAAACCTGGAAAGTAACTGTGGGCATAGGCTGGCTGCATAGCTATTTCCCACTTCTCCTCTTGAAGGATCTGTGCTTGCTTCACTCCTTAGGGAGAAACTGAGATAAAGTAACTTCTGAGGTCCCATTTTAGACCGGCCTGAGCTTAGTCTCTACCCACTCACTGGAACATTTAATTTAGCAAAAGTATCTATTTAGGATAGAGTCCAAAGTACGGACTCTACCCCATACTCGGCCCAATTCCCCTAATCACAACACCTCCCATAGGTGTGCCCCACACACACGGAGTCATACATTTAGCAACCCCAACAGTTTCAGGACTTCAGACTTTGACAGATTTGCAGCACAAGATCCCAATCTGAGTAACATAGTGATGGGCCATTAGCCTATGCCCCACGCCTGCCATGAGAACTCTGGTGCAAGAACGTACACGTTCCATGAACAAGCTGAGCCTTACTCATTAAATATCGCAGGAATCATTCCAATTCTGTTTACTTTGATATGGGCAATTGAAAACTGGTGGAGCAGGAGCTGATTCATGGGCAAATCAAAAGTCTTCACCTCAAGAATGGGACAGTCAGTCAAAAGTGTCCCAGATTGGTGGAAGAAAACAGCTTCAGATTTTAATCTGCTGGTGAACTTTGAGACTCAAAAGGTTCTATATAAGCTTCAAATCAGGACATCCCCAAGGAGAAGAAACAGTCAGTTAAGGTAAGAAACAGAGAGAATATGGAAAAAAAGAAGAAACCTACAAGTCATCTTGAAGTACATCTGATTTGATTTTTTAAATTCAATCATAAAAAGTGCTGAGTAATATCAACTACCTTTGACTTAAGTGATTACACATTAACTCTGAACCACTGTCTGCTAAGCCAAGTTCTGGACTCTGCAGATACATTTCAAATTTACTGTGCTACAATATTTTGCTTTTTGTTTTTCACAGTTAGGCTTGATTCAAATTATTAACTACAATAAAATATCCAAATCTTTTAAATAATATCTTAATGATGTGACTGATCAGCAAGACCACTAATACTATGCAATATCAGAGGAACAAGCAATGCAGTAAGTTAACGAAACCCAAAGAACACAAATTTAAAGGCATGATTTAAAAATCTGTAGCGCCAATATATTGATAAACTATGGTCCAGAAATGATAAATAAGAAGAAAAATTAGTTGCGCAGGTGTACAGTTAGCACCTTGGGAGTCATTGTCAGCTCTAGTCTAACACAGCAGGATTTAGAAATCGTGTGACTGAGTCATACTATTCAAGTCACGTTTTAAGTGTATGTGAGCTTTTCCTCCTTCAAACCTTATTTGTTAACTGCATTTCTTTTCAGTGTGAATGTTAAAACACAAACATCCATTTGGAACTGGTGCATGTCTCTACTTTTTTACATAAAATGTGATTTTAGTTGATAATTACCCTGTTTTATTCCTAATTAACCTCTATGTACGCAATAACTTAGCAGTGCTCTTGAAACACTTTCTACTGCACTTTGATCTCTCAGCACTGCTCCACCTTTTAGCTCTTGCCAAGACAGCTTGCAAGATTTTGAGTGTATTACTGATTTTATTCAGTCTCCTGTTTAAACACTTTGTATTTGCCATATGTATCTGCCCTGTTTTGCAATGGCTAGCATTCCTGACATGAATGCTTACTCATTTTAGGGCAATACCCCAGTCGCTGACTTTTTTTGGTTTGTGATCATGTATTTCCTGCATTTGCCTGTGTGGGGTTTCAGAAATGTCTGTGGGTGGAATCACAGTTGTACGATCATTCTTGACAAACTTGATCATGATGACAAACTTGTCTGGATTTTACTGTCTCCTTTTTCACTGCATCTATGTCTAACCATTGGCTCATATAATATTCTTACATCACAGTCCATCAATAACACACTTTTTAATAGTTCGGGGATTTTTCATCTACAGTCTTCATCATTCATTCTTCCCACTTGGGTAACCATGTAATCTTTAGACTTTCTCTAGAACTGTTTCCGTTTGCAAAACAGGATATTCACCCTACTACTGATTCATCCTTATAATGGACAGGACAGCGAGAACTGAATATTTTAAGTTTTCTTTACACACATTGCTTCTTTTCTCCTCCCCTCCCCTCTCCTCTCCTATCTTCCAATTTGAGCTATAGCTATGTTCAGTACTCCAGAGAAATGAAAAATGTCCAGATGTTGTTTATATACATACACCTGCCAGCTAATAAGTTAATACACGATATTTGTTTTTATAATAGTACAAACACTCTTTAGTTGCCCCAAATATTTGCTGCTAGCAAAGACTGCAGTATTCCCAAGGCAAATGAAACTGAATTATAGCAATGAAAAATAAAAAGTACATTTTGAAGGTTACAAAGTCAGCTATCAGAAAGTTAAAAAATCCCAGAATTGTAGGCCTTTAATCAAGGTAAGTATAATGTAGTTACATTAATTTTTCACTATAACTTTGCCAAATTCTGAATATATAATCTTGTGCAGGGAATACAGCATTCTTCAAAATTTTGTTATGTTACTCAGAGCATACAACTGACTACCTTACTATACTGCAAGTATAAATCCTGTTTAGGGTACACCAGCATTAATATTTTCATGGCTGCTCATCAGTAGGGAAGTTAAATGCTGGGGGTTTTTTATGCTATGAGTGCTCTACATGTTCAGAGGGCAAGTCCTGAATACACCACTGTTTTTTACAGCTAGATACTATAGATATGTATTAGTTTTGATGGGCTTTGCACTTTGGCAAATCAGACCTAAGTTCTCAAATTGACCTGCAGAAAATGAAGGTCTATCAGATAATTAGCCATGGCATGATCGTATAGAAATTATCCATAGAAATGGATGGAATATAACTATCAAGGAGAATCTTTAGTTAACTTAGCCAGGACAGCCCCTGCTCCAGCAGTCATCCCCTTGCCTCACCACGTTTCCATCTACAACAAATAAGAAGCAGGAGTTCTCAATTCTCTTTGACTACATAATCTAGGTTTATCTGTAAAGCTCATTCCCAAATTACTTTGTTGTAGATATGTGTATAAATTAAAATTTTCTCATTAAAAACTCAGAGCGAAAATGAGAAAATTCTTCCACGTGGCACCTGTAACACAGATCTCTTTTTATTTAACTCCCAGAACAGGATGTCTCACTTTCCCATAGTCCACATCTGAGATTGCCAGTCTATTTTCTTGCAAAGGTAGAGACTCTACAGCTTCAGAATGAGTGGAATCAATAGCTTATCTGGTGGCATGCTAGCTACTCCTTCTCCTTCAATGAATGAGTTTTACGCCAGATTAGGAAGTAACCAGTTCTCACTGTGACCACATGATAGCTCTAACAGAAGGGAAGAGATGGGCTTGCATGACTTGTGGCACAGGTGGCAGTACAGAGAAACA
Source organism: Mystacornis crossleyi (assembly GCA_013400655.1). NCBI lineage: Eukaryota > Metazoa > Chordata > Aves > Passeriformes > Timaliidae > Mystacornis > Mystacornis crossleyi. The sequence goes on along the minus strand of VYZQ01042615.1, from coordinate 78,867 downwards.
GGACCGTGTCTGTTGAGGCTCTGCAGTTGTACAAAGCCAAATTGCAGCCAGGAAGACGTAGCATTTTCTGTTGGTCCCTTCTTATCTTGATTGCCTTGCCCATTGCTTTTATGTTTTCCCAGGGTCAATTTTTGACCCAAATCCCTTTCTTCTCTCCCAGTGAGACTCAGCCTGCAAACTGTAGGAACCATCTCGGAGGTTTTTACCTAAGTCCTCTTGGCTTCTTCTCTCCCACACTGTCATTCCCATTCATTTCCAGTTCCACGTCTGTTCTTGGATTTCACCTTTGAGTCATATCACAATTCCACATCTTAATGTCTACACTGAGGCAGCTGCCAGTCTGTCATATTTCTCCTCAAAATCTTTTCTATACTTACTGTCATCTCCTTTCTTTTGGGTCCGAGATTTCATCTTGCCCATTCATCCTCAGTTTCCCCCCACATGTTCCTAACCCTCCTTTTTTCCCCTCCCTGGCTCCCATTCATGATTCTTTGCCTATTCAGTTGCTGTCCTTGTCCCTGTAGAACTCTCAGATTCTTTTTTTTTCTCATGAGTCCGTATATTGGTGTATGTAGCAAGTATGTGTTTGGCATGGCATTCCACATGATGGTGGGAAGTGAGATCAAGACGTTTGACATGCAAGGAAAGATGAGTAGGACTGCTCAGCCATGTCAGCGTGGGATCTTGTTCAGAGCTCAGGCCAATCGGCTGTGATTGACACAGGAGGCCATGGGAGAGAGCCTGCAGTGCTGTGTTACAAAAGCATTAAATGCAGATTGGTATGTACTTGAAGGAGAGAACACAAAGTGAGAATCAAATTATTACTCTTGAATCAAGCGAGATTTAAGAGGTCTGTAAGCCTTTTCGTCCTACACTTAAATCACTGCATTCCCTTTGCCTGTATTCTAGCAGGAAGGGAGACGGAGAGCAGGGAACAAAAAGGCTTTTAGTTTCATTGCCCTGAATTCAGCCTGATCTCTATTAGCTCAGAGCTTCACTTCCAGAGAAAACAGCTGCTGAGCTAAGAGCTGGAAGCAGACCCAGTTCCAGTGGCATCTTCACAGAGTGAAGCCCCAAAGGTCCAGCAGGTCATTAGAGTATACAAAACCTCTTTTCTTGTGGGGCTTATAACCTAAATAAATTTGGACAGATTATCTTTGACACAGAGGTTAATTTGTTGACCCCATTTCAAAGTTGAATGCCACTGCCATTTCTCAAAATCACTAAAAATGTTAGCATGGATATTTTTCTTTAGCACTGTTCACAAAAATACATATTTTTTTTGGTTGAAATACTTCATGCACACTTAAACTGAAGGCAAGAATGGCCTTGCAGTATTGCAACTGCAATGGTTATAGCAGATCAAAGCTATAAGCTGTTGAAAATAACCTTTGAATGAGTGCTGGGTGAGTGGAAAAGTAAGCCTTGTTCCCGCTGTTGCTTATGACACATATGTCACTGGTGTTTCAGTGGTAGAGAATCTGCTCTTGTCTACGACTGTGAGTTTAAATCCTTGTGCACATGGAAAGCTACCCAGCAGAACAGGCATTTGTCCATGTGCTGCATATAGCAAAATCACACTGTGATGTGTAAAATACTGTACAGATTGCAGTATATACTGTTCAAAGTTTATTTTGAGTCTTCTGCATTTTCATAAGACAAAAAAATATGATCTATATCATCTTACAACATTGGCAGTATGAAACATACACACAGTATGCATTTTGAACTGTAGCATATGTACAGAATGTTCACAATTTAAACAGGAGAAATGTAGCTGAGCATCCATCTATCTATCTATCTATCGATCTATCTATCTATCCATCTATCTATCCATCTATCCATCTCTCCATCTCTGTAGGCTTACTACCACAGTATTAGGAACCTCTCTGAAATCTTTCTAACTGAAAAGCCCTCCAAAGCTTACCTTATGAATTCTCCATCCCTCCCCACAAACCTGTAAGTACTTGCAAATGCTGTCACCTCTCTCTAGCCTGCAGTTGTTTCTAGAAGTTTTCTAACACCTACAAAGGACACTTGAAGAAACTTGTCAAGGAGCCACTACTACCGTTGTGGAATAATGGCAGTTACACCCCATCAGTAAGAATAACAGCTGGACACAGCTGTATCCAGCTGGAGGATAACATTATCCATTTCCAAATATAACAGTACTTGCATTCTTTCTCCTCACTTATGGCCATGCTGCAGAAAGAGCTCTTTAAAGATCTCATGACAGCTTGAAAACTGAAAATCCCTCCAATTCTTAATAAACTATTTTTCCAACACAAGACCATATCACTATAGACTAGGCTTGCACCTTCTGAAAATTAAATTAATTTCCTCTTTCCTGCTAGAGCTACATTAAAGGGAACCATTCAGCCTCACCCTCTTTCTCCAGTTAGCTGAGATGCCAATATCTATGGATACATCTATTATAATTTTAACTGGGTACGTTATGTGTAAATATCATCCAGCTGGATTTGCATTGACGTAATTCATACTATATATAAGACATCAAATTTAAACATGTTTCAGCTTCTAGCTCTTTGAGATTCCTTCACTAGTTAAGAATTTAATCCATCCTCTTGGACTTTTTAAATGGTTGACACAGAACAGTACTCAGCATTCTTAGAGGACTTAGGACCTTTCAGGGTTTGTTCCCTGTATTTCAAAGTGTTCATGGTGCGGTTCAAAATGTTTTTTGGTGTATGGGGCGTTTTTGTTTTTTTCATCTACAATTGACCTGAGACAGTAACTTTGAGGAAACATGAAAAGTGCAAACTAAAAAAGATTGTTGTAACCCTCTTCACACCCTTTGGCAGAACTACAGTGATCTTGGTCTTTTGATGTTTTGATTATGGATGAGGGCTTACTCTAGCTGCCACAGCTATTTAATTGTATGTGGATAGTTCTTTCTCACCAAACTGAACTGAAACACTAAAATTTCATAGCAGAGGTCACTTGTAAAATGAGTAATATTTTACTGTGTAATGTCTTACAGTGCAATGCTTTTCAGTTCTGAATTACTCCTTCTCCATGAATTTACAGGACTAGTAGCTAAGAAACCCCTTGGGATTTCCAAGCTGGGGATTTGAAATATAGTTACCTGCAAAAAATTCTAAAGAATTACAAGTGAAGCATTAGTTTCTCTTATGGTTTCCCTCCATGCATGATATTGCACAGTAAGGGTGTCTCATTTTTTGATCTCAGAAGGGATAGACAGCTGATGGTTTTAAGCAGTGTTGCTCAGATTCGGGTCACTTTTAATGTGAGACACACTAATTAGATTTTCCCTGATTTATACAATGGCATTTTAAAGTATTTCACAACAACTAAAAGGAATGTCTGAGGAAGAAGACACACAGCTCTGATGACTGCAAACCCTCAGATATGCCTCAGGCTCTTAAAAATAATGAAATCTGCGAAAGTCAGTAAGGTTTTTAGTTAACCGGCCTTTTTATCAGCTGAGATTCATTTGGGACTCCACAATTCTGAAAAAACTTACAACAGGACAAGTCAGAAGACTGGTGGTCTACAATTTGTTTCCAAGATGAAAGGAATATATAAACCCACCAAACACTATGAAGCACATAATATATGATACTGCACGTGGCCGAAAATGAGCATGAACTTGTCCGTCAGCATTCAACCGAACCACAGTTCCGGAACCTGTAGGATCTTACTCCATCTCTCAGTGTGAATTCGCATTGAAGAGTATCTTACATCACAGCAACATTTGAGTGTGCCTTGTACCAAATGGCAGTGGAGCTGCAAGGTACTGCTGCTGCCCTGGTATTTCGTTAGTCCTTGCCCTGCCACGAAGTATTAAACTCCCTGGACCTCTCTGCCACTCCACCTCATCCCACTTCCTCACGCTGGGGATGCCCCCATTGCCTCAGTTTTCTTTCACCTCCTCCTCTCCTCCCTAACACACCAGAGGAGCTGGCACAGTGGGAGGACTGGACCCAGTTTCTTCTCGTACAGCACAACGTTAAGAACCAACCCCCGCTATTTGTATCTCATTTATGGTACCTCAGATTAAGTTTTATGAAGCTGTGGAATATTGTCTTGCTTTTTAAGGGAACACATATCGGGTGTCTGTATCAAAACGAAGTGGAGGTCAAAGGGCTGCCAGAGCTGCAACCTGTCCGAGTCTGGCACCGCTCGCACTGGGGACACGCCACCGCCACGCCGCCACCCGAGGCCACGTCTGCGGGGCACCGAGACCCTGCCGGGTAGCCGTGACGGCTGAAAGTGATTGAAGGGCAGGGAGCACGGAGATTCCCCTCATCCTTCCCGGGTCTCCGTCCTGGGACCTTCCCACCACATCGGAGCCTTTTCCCGGCAAGCCGAAGGCCGGGGCTTGCCCTTCATCGCCGCCGGGAGGCCGCGGGGGCGGGCGGGCGCGACCCTCCCCGCGCCGGGCGCTCCCCGGGGAGGAGCCGGCCGGGTCGCACCGGGCCC
>VYZQ01042615.1:7613-18173 GCA_013400655.1 Mystacornis crossleyi | reverse complement strand
TATGCCTTGAGCGATTAACTCCAGTGCTTACTTCCAGTGGTATTCAGTTTCACCAAATATTGCTGTCATGAAATTACAGTTCCGTTAAATACAGAGATTTTACCAAGTGCAGTTCCAGGATCTGCTTTACTTCAGATGGAATTACACAAAGGTGCTGCAGAATATCAGTGTTTGGTTATAGTCCTTCTGATCAAGAGCAGTATAAATACATAGATAGACAGAAATCAGAGCCTTGGGAAAATAATACATCAGTAATGAATTGCATGTTAACCTTTTCTCATTACCATATATTTACCATATATCATTATCATATATTTAGAAATAAAGCTGCTTTGGCTTTGTTTCATTTCAGATTATAGTTTGCATTAGTATAAAAATCTGAATCCACATTTTTTCATTCCTTTTCTTTCTTTTTGTTTTAGGACATGTTGTTATAGTCCTTAAAAAGGTTTTTAAGCAGTCTCCTTTTCCTGGTGGAAATTTCTCTTCCCAGAGAAGCATTTTGACAATGATACTGATTAACATCCTTTCACAAGGTGAATAATATGTTAGGCGAAAATGTAGTAGAGTTAGAGAATTTGGCACAAAATTGGAATAAGGACAAAATGTTGTCAGAATTGGGTGCTGGAAGCCATATGCTTCTTTTTTGAAGGTGGGTCACGTTTTTAGCTGTCAGATGGCTAAGAATTCTCACATCGCCCGTGGACTTCAGGCAGAGACAGGTTTTCACCACGGTGGAAAGGCAGACCTGCCTGCTACCCCCAATTTGGCACGTGAATTCAAAACTTGTATGACAAGGCATCTGATTTATCAAGCCTAATTTGTGACGTGGAAGGGCTTCTCTTACAGAGATTTGTTTTCCACTCTTCCTGGGGCAAGCTGTCGTTTTGCTACAAATTTTGGAAAATGGGGAAAATTGGATTTGTTGGTTTATATGTTTCTCCAGAGGATTCAACTTGCAAAGTGAAGTGCTTGATTAGGAATTTCATCTCAGTAAGGACACAAACAAGTTTCTTGACTTGAGGTTCTAAGCATCATTCTTGTGTTTGAGAGAACAGAAAGACAAAGATGAAAAAAGCTAATAAAACCTATAAAATTAGATTTCTCGTCTCAACCCCAAACAGGCTACTAGGTAACACCCAGACTTTTTTGCCTACACTTTTATTCTAGCTTAAATAAATCTGCTGTTTTTACTTTCCAGTTGTTCCCAGTGTATTTTTAGGAAGCTGAAGTTTTACTGTGATAAGTAAGCATAGGTCCTTGTCCAAAGAACTGGTCTCACTCCTATAGCATATAAATTTATTTGTTTATTTATTTGTTTGTTTATTTGTTAAATAATTTATTTAACGGTCCTAAATTTTCTTAGAAATTCTAGATGAGGCTTCATCAGAGATTTTTTGGGGGGTGATACAAATATTTCTGTTTACAATATGTGGATTGACAGTACTATTGTGTCTCTGTGTCTCATTACTAGAAAAAATTGATAGCACTTGGTCCATGGCCTCCTCTGTGTTTTCAGTTGTGGAAGCACAGCACCCAGCAGTTCTTGTCCTTGTCCTGAAGTGTACAACCTCTCAGCTAAGGCTAACAGATCTTCCATTACTGATGTCCCACATTTCATCTTTGTGATTTCTGGTCCTTCTTTTTGTTGCCAGTGAGTTCATGTTCACATTTATATTTAATATTTTGTTGGTGGAAATTTTAAACCTAACTAACCTTGAAGCCAGTCCCTAAAGTACTTCATTAATATCCTCCTTCCCATATGAATAATTTTTTTTAGCGTGTAAAATCCTGGCATTGGCAGCTGATTCCAGAACTGCTTGTGACTATTGGAATACTCTGCTGAGTTCCAGGTAAATTAAGAATTACTGGGTTTGCTGGTTTAGTTTTTTAATATAAAATACTGGTTCACAAAATCACAGAATCTTGTAAGGTTTGGGTTGGAAGGATCTTTAAAGATAATCTAGTTCCAGTCCCCCCTGCCATAGGCTGGGACAGTTCTGCTAGACCAGGTTGCTCAGAGTTCCATCCAGCCTGGCCTTGAACACTTCCAGGGGTGGGGCATCCACAGCTTCTATGGGCAACCTGTTCCAATGCCTCACCCCCCTCACAGCAAGGAATTTCTTCCTAATGGCTAAATTAGAAGGAAATAGACATAATCATATTGTGCAACTCTTGATTTGTATGAAGAGTATTTATTTCAACAGAAAATTAGTACAGTGATTTTTTTCTCGAAGCAGACTATTCTTGAGTTTTAATCCTTTTTTCAGTGTTTGAAAATGAAGTTCCATTGTAGTTTATGGACATTGTATGTCACAAGAAGGAGTTTTATGCAGCAATTTATCATGCAAAATTTCCATTTCTGAATGGTTTTTAAACAGAAACTTCTTTGTCTTGAAAGGTGTCTTTCTAACTTTCCAAGTAGAAGCCAACAAGTATGGACCCATTCACACGGAGAGAAAAACTATCCTACTTTCTTGCAAATGAGTTTTTAAAAAGGAAACTGCTTCTGGTTATTAGGAGGTCCTATAGAAAGCTTTGTCCTGGCACGTTCATCCAATTCTTTAGTTGCTTTCAAGTCATGTATCCCAGTCATCTCAGAAAACACCTTCCCCTTACTAATACTTGCTTTAGGTTTCATTTGATGATGCAGTGGTTTCTGAGTGGCTGCACTGCTGTGGCTCTCATGTAACTGAGTGGCATCAGCCCTTAAAACAGAGCTGGCCACCAGCAAAATGGAAGCTATTTCTGTTTTCTTCGAGCGGGGGTGGCTCTCAGGTAGCTTTCTCTTGTTTTATTAGGAGGAATCTGTGGCCTTTCAGTTCTTATGTATTGGGGAAAGTAGGTGATATTTCTAAAGACGCGGAAACTTTTGTGTATAAATTTATCGAACAAATTTGATGTTCAGTACTCACTGCAGACAATTACTGCATGTTCAGTCCTCAATATGCATAGTGGTGATCAGTATCAAAAGAGGAATGTGTTCTCAGCCTTCAGCTTGCAGTAAAGGCTTTTTTCTTAAACAACATTTCTGTCAACTTTCTAATTCCAGCATTGAGTGAATTAAAGTTTAATTATAGTAACACAGCTAAATTAACAGAGTTCATCCATGAAATAAATACAAAAGATTATAAACATCAAAACAGTTCCAGAATATGAAAGATTTTAGGTCAAAAGCTTTCTGCTACCATCACTTTGTTTTTAACTGATGAATATTTACCTCTACTACTATTTTATATCCATTTTCTCTCCTGCACTGAACACACAAACATAAAATACTGATGAAAAATGCTGTGTAATAACAGTAGTAACCAATGGATGGTGGCTGTAGTAAAATAAATACTTGGCATAATTAAAAAGAAAAAAGCACAGGTTTTTTAGCCTCTTTTAAATAGGCTTAGCAGTAAAATTTAGTGTTTCCTTAATTCTGTGAGAAACTTCACTAAGGTTGATTGGTTTGATTTATAGTGCCAGTATAGGAAAAACATTAAATGAGTTTAACTTAAAGACTTCCCATGCCTAGCTGAACTGAGATATACTTTTTGATCAGACTGGATAATTAGCCTTTCAGAGAATCACCATGTTATGGCATGTACTAAGGGAGAGTTAAAAATAGTTGCCACAGATGCAGTAACTTTTCAAAAAATGGGCATTGACATTATTTAGCTATTGCCAAAAAACGGGGCAAGAGGTTTGCTTTATTAAAGGATAAAAGCCGTGCCGCATAAGTGGGGGTGCTCTGCTGCTCCTTATAGTCTGTATATGATACCCAGTTTTCAGCATGATCCCTGCCTGGGGCTTGGTGGGATATGTGCACAGACCCCTTATTTGAGCGTGGTGATATTTGTACCTCAGAGTGTTGAACGCTTTGAGCTTCTGGCATGTCCAAATAGGCAATGAGAGAAGTTCCAGTGTATTTGCCCTCTGATTTTGTTCTCTCCCTGGTCACGTCTCCTGAGATACTGGTAATGGTTTTGTGGAAATCATTTACGATGCAGGGACATACTTGTAATGAAGACATAAAAGGCACCATTCATTCTCCTAAACAGAGATGTCTGTCTTGTGAGGCCTCCAGCTGTGGGTCCAGAAGGATGTAATTCTCCATCCATGGCAGTGTCAGACCTGCCAGCTATGTGTGAATGTGGAATAAATACCATGGAGCATCTCACAGTACTAGATAGACCCCTATCTTGAGGCAGCTGAATTGAGCCCTGCTTGTTTACTTCAGGTGAAATAAATCAGTTTGAGCTTCACTGATGGTACTGATTGCTGTTGGGCACAGGGAGATTAAGCAATTTTAGATACCTACATTCAGGTACCTAAAATTTAATCTGGAACCAACATACAGCCAAAAGCAGGGTACTTACCGTCTTCATTGGTACATGGGATGGAGGCTGGAAACTTCTTGGCATGCCACTCTCTACCAACCTGAAGCCCTGGTGGTGCAAACTCATCTTTAAATAAAATATGAAATTCTGATAAGTGAAGTGTAAGATACATTCAGCCATACTAAGTTCATGCACTAGACCACATAAAAGTGAAGATTGCAGCTGTCCCTCTGCTGTGGAGGTAAGACAGGTATCTCTAAAGAGGAATTCAGAGCACCTGATTTAGCACTCACACTAGGAACTGTACTTTCCATGCACTGTATAAGATATGCAAGGGGATTAGGATCCTTACCGATTGCTTTAATTTAAGAGAGGTAAATCAGGACCTGAATTTTTCCATGTTACAGCTTCAGAGAGAACCCCTGAAATGTAAAACAGGTATAATAAAGAGTCTGCAAGGAGGGTGGTGTTAGGGAGACAGGCAAACATCAAACAGATTTGGTGGTTGGCTGGCTTAGGTGTTGGGCTAAGTGTTGAATTTGAGTTAGGAATTGTTTTCTTGCTCATCTTCTTCAAAAGCATGACCTGGTGCTTTTGTCAGGTATGGGACAAGCAATGGTTTATTCCAGCTGTCACCATGTCCTGCAGCCTGTCTTTTGCACGCAGAATTCCTAAAAAAACAGTGGCATACAGTTGTGATTATTCCCGTGGAGATGAAACCACTGATCAATTCCCAGGAAAACCAAAGTGTTCCTAGAATAAAACAATGTTCTTTAGGAGCCATTCCTGATAACTCTTATCATATAACAGTAACTTCTGTTCATGGGACAAAGCTTTACTTTTCATTTAGTTGTGTGCTAAGGCACATAAAAGACAAGGAGGTGATCCAAGGCACCCAACACACATTTACAAATGGCAAATCTTGCCCGGCCAATATGGTGACCTTTTATAATGGAGCGATGGCCATGGTTGATGAAGAAAGTCTGACAGATGTCATCTATTTAGATCTCTGTAAGGCCTGTGATGTGGTCCCACAAGACATCCTTATCTCCAAACTGGAGGGACATGGATTTGATGGATGGACTATTCAGTGGCTAAGGAATTGGATGGATCGTTGCAGCCAGAGTTGGGGTCAATGGCTCTACGTCCAGGCTGAGGCTGGTGACAAGTGGTGTCCTTCAAGGGATATGCCCTGGGACTGGTGCTCTTCAGTATTTTCATCAGTGACACAGACAGTGGGATTGCATCCTCAGCAAGTTTGCAGATGACGTGAAGCTGAGTGGTGCAGGTGACACAGGAGAAGGATGGGATGCCATCCAGAGGGCCCCAGACAAACTTGAGAAGTGGGACACAGGAACCTCATGAAGTTCAATAAGTTCAAATGCAAGGTGCTGCACCTGGGTCAGGGCAATCCTAGGCATGAGTACAGACTGGGAGAAGCCATTGAGAGCAGCCCAGCAGAGGAGGACTTGGGGGTTCTTGCGGATGAAGAGCTGGACATGACCCAGCCGTGTGCACTTGCAACCCAGAAAACCAAACGTATCCTGGGCTGCGTCCAAAGCAGCGTGGCCATCACGTCGAGGGAGGGGATTCTGCTCCTCTACTCTGCACTCGTGGGACCCCACCAGGGTGCTGTGTCCTGGTCTGGGATCCATAACACAAGAAAATTATGAATCTGCTCAAGTGAGTCCAGAGGAAGGCCACAAAGATGATGGAGGGATAGAGCATCTCTCCTACAAAAACAGGCTGAGATAGGGTTGTTCAGCTTGGAGAAGACATGGAAACCTCATTGGAAACCGCATTGAAGCCTTCTAGTGTCTCAAGGGAATGTATAAAAAAGGAGGGAAATGGACTTTTTACAGGCAGATAGTGACAGGACAAGGGGAAATAGCTTTAAACTGAAAGAGGGTAGGTTAAGATTAGCCATTAGGAAGAAATTCTTTACCCAGTGGGTGGTGAAGCACTGGAATGAGTTGCCCAAGGAGGATGTGGATGCCCCATCCCTGCAAGTGTTCAAGGCCAGGTTGGATGGGGCCCTGAGCAACCTGATCTAGTGGAAGGTGTCCCTGACTGTGGCAGGGAGGGCAGAACTAGATTATCTTTAAGGTTCCTTCCAACCCAAACCATTCTACGATTCTGTGATCTTGAAGGAAAGTCTGTGTAAAAATACTAGTTTAACTTCTACCCATGTTTCAAGGCAGAAACATCCTTGTTCTTGTTTCTGAACAGGATGGCCTCAGGTGAATTCCTTCAGGATACTCAGCTTCATGACTTAGAGGGTTTCTTCCATCCCCATATTCTCTCATTGCTGTTTGAGTTGCTGTAACCTTAATTAAGGTTGCCTTCTTACAGTACATTTTTTTAAAATGTTCTTGGAAGTGTTGAACTGCTTGTGAGTTTAAAGCAAATTAACAATACTTCTTTTTTTTCCCTCTTGAAAAGCTGTTTTACAATATGTCTCTTGTAAACTTGCAGCTTTCTAAGTTTCTGTATCAGAATTTGAATTGATTATGGGATTTGACGGATTGTATCCCATTAGCTCTTTAGCTTGTAGGAAACAGCCCTTGACCTATTTTTTTAAGCTTTATTTCATAACTGTTTTCAAAAGTGTCTGAAGATCAAAAAAGCAGGGTCATTCATTTAAATTTACTTTAAAGACCAGTGGTTCATGGCTAATGAATGTATGGTTTATTAATCAAATGTATGTAGCTGAAAGAAGCCAACTACAATTCACTTACAATTGCGATTTTACCCTATTTTAACGTTATTTTAATGAGCTACAGATTTGAATGTGGGCTTTGTTCATCTGTTGCTTCCACTCAATTGCAGTTTCACCCTAAGAAGACACAAGACAGATTGATCAGGCTTCCAGTCATTGTGAGACTTAAATGAAGTGAACAGGGCCTTATGTTTCAAAACCAAATGAGAGGATTAAAGCAACAAAAAAAAAAAAAATTCTCCTATGTTATCTGTCTGCTGTTCTTAAATTTGATTAAGCTACTTGCCACTAAGCACTTTTGGTTTTTACTGTAAATACAGCCTAGAAATAAATTTTCATGGCCGCAGGCACCAATCAGCAAGTGATACCATGAATAATTAGCACTTAGAAACACTTGTTCATGTTAGAATATTTCTTTGATTGCCATTTCCAAAAACATACTCAGATAATAGGACAGTACATTTCTTTAAGGTCTAATTGGGATAGAGTTCCATGCCAGCAGTTACAATAGTAGTATAAGCAAACTTTTCTGAATATTTGGGTTTTGTGTGTGTGTGTGTGTAGTGCAAGTTTGTATTTTATGAGAACAGAAAAAAAAGAATAGTTTCAAGTTAAACTATAACAATTTGATGCATTCATATTTTATTTTTTCAACTACAACATTCAGTTTTGAGCTATAAAAGGCACTTTTGAACCTGAATATGACCATATCTAATATTACCTTTGCAAAATATATGCAGATTGCAATGNGCAAGAATAAGCCAAGCAAAATATATGCAGATTGCAATGACCTGTAAAACAATTAAATGGCCTGTGAAGACAATGTAAGCAAGAATTCTGTGTCCTACTTTATTCTTTTCTGCTTTATTCTTATAAGCTCTCTGATTCGCTTGAGAATATCTGATAGGGAGTAGCAATCCTAGTGAGTTATACTGAACATAAACTCTAGGAACAGCAATGTAGAAGCACAGCTCAGTTTTATAGACTTTTGCTTTGGTTTGTATGTTTAACTTTTGACATAAGTGTGTTTGAACTGTGAATTCCATCAAGAAATACTTTGAAAATATTCATCATTCCAGTAATAATGCTTTATTTCCCAAATATGTTTAATTTACCTATTTTATAGTTGATTTTGATGTAGATTACACATTTCTGTATTTGATGTACATGTTTTTTGTTTTAAATTGCCTTTTGAGTTTCTCATTAAAAACTGTTTAATAGCATAACAATCTATCCTATCTGCAGTCGATCCCACTGCAATGTACCCAAACTCTTACCCTATTCTAGGGTGATTTTCTGTGCAGAAAATCCATGGCTGCAGATTCTGGGGGCCTGACTAATGTTCTCGCAAATGACTTTATAGATTGAAACTTTAAATAAGAAATACGAGAAATAAATTTTGTTAATGCTGAGACATTTTGCGGGTATTAAAAATGCTTTTAGAGTGGAAAAGAGTTATTTAATCCCTTAAAAGAGATGGTTTTGAAAACTGTTTTTTATATAATGTTTTGGCTACATTAAGTACAAGCACCGGCCACTTGGTGAAGGATTTCCATGGAGCAGGTTAAATTTACAGCTGGTGAAACTGAGGCAGGGGTGGAAAAACTGGACTTTCTGGTGTGTTTAAGCATATATCTTCAGTGATTTTCGTCTCTATGGGACAATTGAAGCACAGGCTGCCATAACCGTGGCACTTTTAATTTAGCTGCGGTGAGAGCAGTGAAGGCTAGGGAAGCTGTGGCACTGCAGTGGTCAGCATGTGGACCTGGGGCAGCCTAGTTATATCTTCACTGATGTTGTCTGCAGCACCAAGATGAAAGCTAACTGGAGTTTGCCTCACTAGACTGTGAGCTGTACCTTCATTCAGTATCCAAAGGACAAATGCAATCTAGAAGTTGTAAGATTACCATCAGATTTGGGAGTCCCAGACTCCCAGATTTGCATGGCTTTCTCTTGAGTATTCAGACTCTCCTTGTCTTGTTTAAGTGTTAGACTAATGTCTATCAGCCTCAGGAATTAAATGTGCGAGAATGAACACATTGATAAGAAAAACTAATTTATAATCAACACTGAGTCTTTATGCAAAAATTTAGAATAATGCAGGTCTTAAATCTGTCTAATTCCCACACATTGTTTGTTTTTAAATAATGTGCTGCATGAAGTACATTTTTTATGTTCCAGAGAGATGATTGTTAATAGACCTTTGTGTTTTCTCAGCCTTTGTATAGCCATATGTAAACTTGAGGAACCGAGTTCTGTTGTGTGCATCTGTGTCTAGCTGAAATCAAAGGTGATTTGACATTTTTCACCCCGAATGATAATTTAGGTGAAAAAAATATTGGTGGTGAACTTGAAGCACAAACGTCTTCATCTTCTGTATGTTAATCTTTATGCAAGCCATGTGATATTATTTAAGAAGAAAGCTCTAAGAAATATCAGCATGTATTTTTAATAGAGTTAGATTACTTTATGTTTCATAAAAGTATGTATGAAGGCAAAAGCACACAGTGTGATGAAATTTTGTAAAGCATTTGTGGGCTCGTTTTCTGCAATGCAGGGTGTTTGGTGGCACAGTCGGTGAATATTTCTGTATAGCTTTGCAGTGTAAAACAAATTTCTCTTGACATTCAGTATATGTAAGTAACCGAGAATATAGTTCATTTCATTTAGTGTTCAGTCATCTAAAATCAAAGCATTTGGAATATTAATACTTAGCTCTGATATAATGAGTAATCTACCGTGTATTAAGCTTCCTCTATTTAAACTGAAGCTTCCAGATAGCACAGGATACCATCTGTATTTTTTTCATATTATTACTGCCCTCATAATAAGTTCAAGGTGAGATTTTCAGGCAGTAAGCTGCAAGTCAGTTTTCATATAAACACTTTAGAAAAGCCATCTTGACATCAGCGGTTTATGCAGTCTCCCATCTATAATGTAAATGACTACACCTGCGTTATTTTTATTTCTTCATTATTTTTTGTCCACTCATTTAAAAATGCTTAAAGCATTAAAAACGTTTCTGCAAATACGTGTGAAAGGAGACAATTGTCCTTGTAGGAAAGGCCAGGAAAACACACAAAAGAGGCCACAGTGAGACGATAAACATAAAGGTCCAGGAGGTATTAGGATGAGGTTCACAGATACTGTGTTCCAATCAAGCTCAATAAGCTCTGAATTCCTATTATGTTTCTCAAGCCTCCAAAAAGACATGGGAAGAAACCAAAAGTTTAAGTCAAATAAAAAGCACTTAAGCCATGAGCACATGAATGTATAGCTGGGTAATGGAGCTTTCATCTCTGAAATAAAAACAGTTCAATTCAATTGGAACTGAAGTTTCTTCCCCCTTTGAAAAAGTTTATTTTAATGAGTTTCCATTTTATGCGTGGGCTGTTCTTTAATCGATGCTGCTCCATTGAAGTTTTACCCAATGAAGACACAAGACAGATTGTCCAAGCTTGCGGCTATTGTTGGGAGCTGATGAAGTGTATGGGCCCTTATGGTTGATAACAG
>VYZQ01042614.1:65212-97420 GCA_013400655.1 Mystacornis crossleyi | reverse complement strand
GCACACTACACATATATATTTATATATATATACATAGGTATATGTATATCTCTCTTTTAATTTTAGAAATGAGAGCCTCTGAAGACACAGATGCTGTTATGCTCTGCATATGGATGTGAGAGGATAGGAATGGGTGGAGAACATCTTATGGGCATTGAGAAGTTGCCCACCTGATTTTCTGTGAAGAATAATACAGTATTTATGAAGTTTCAAAAAATGGGTGGAAAGAGTTGTAAAAAAAATGGCCTCAGACTGTCTTATTATAGATGGCCACAGGGCGTCTAGACTTTACAAACAATCAATAGTCGTGGTGATAAAGAAGTGAGTCAGTTTTTGAACTGTAACCTTGTTAGACAAGTT
This sequence comes from Mystacornis crossleyi, assembly GCA_013400655.1. Lineage (NCBI taxonomy): Eukaryota > Metazoa > Chordata > Aves > Passeriformes > Timaliidae > Mystacornis > Mystacornis crossleyi. Next base: position 97,060 of record VYZQ01042614.1, on the reverse strand, counting down.
CAGTGTACTGAACGGAATAGCTCTTTGGCCAGTCCTTCCTTGGGAGCCATTTCTGGTATAATTACAGAATCACAGAATCACAGAATCTGCTAGGTTGGAAAAGACCTTTGAGATCATCGAGTCCAACCTATGACTTGACACCACCTTGCCAATTAAAGAGTTTGCATCTCCTCCTCCCCCCCAGCCAAGAGTTTCTCCCTCTTGCCTCCAGCAGTGGGTTTTTCATTTAACACTCCAGTGCCTCACCAATAATAAAAAAACCCAAATCCCCCAAACCATTGAACAGGCTATGATTTTTTTTTCCAGGATGTGACCTTCAAACCGTTAAACAAATTTACAAAATAAATTTAAGTTTCATTCTCTTTTTCAGGTTTACAGCTTCAAATAGCAGGTTGTTATGTAGTGTATTCCACGCGGGGGCCACACACCACTAAAGCCTACCAAGGTACTTCCATTTGTACCTGAGTAGGTGAACATTCCCTTTGATTGTTATGGGATTCAAGCAAATGAGAGGTGCTTTGGTGAACAGGGATGGAGTCAAGTACACACCTAAAATGAGCTGGCACTTAATCTTTTTTTAAGCTCAGGCTAAATATGGGAGCTCTGAATATCTGTGTTGTTCCAGAGATACTCCACTGACTGAGAGTTTTCTGCTGTTGTTTTACAAGTTGTAATAATTCATGACTTTAGCATAGTTTGTCAGGCTTAGCTCTAGAGAAAGTTAATTTGCCTGACAGATCAGAAACATGCTTCTGATACAAAAAATCCTCTTTCCCTACATCACTAGTGCTAATGCAACTTACCACAACCCAGTGGTTCTTTATTTACTTTGCAAAATGTACTTTTGATCTGCGTAAATTCCACTATGGTCAAACATCCTTATGGGAACCCATCAGCACCTTTTCTAGCAATAACCTTAGAAAGCCATGTCCAGAGTGACTAATGAGCTGCCTCATTAGATGAGGTACTTCACCTCAGAGTCAAGTGCATCAGCACAGAAATGAGGAAGAAGCTGGTGGTGCTAGGCAGGTCTCACAGATAAATAAACTCCATTCTGCCCTATCAGCCCAGCATCTTTATAAACACTATATTCACTCAAGGGGGAAACTGGCAAGGAGGATTTTTCTTTTTCTTTTTTTTTTTTTTGTGCGACATATCAGATCTTTTTGTCGTCATCTACGAAATTCATATTTCACACATGACAAGATTCATATAAAAATGTCATGTACTAGTGCTCGTCATAAGCCAAACCCAGACTACATTTAGAGAAAAATATATGTAAAGAACAAGGATTTAGGATTGGATGAATCAAAAAGTTGAGTGAGAGGTACAACTTCAAACTTAACTGAAAGCAACTGGTTTAATTTTTATTCAGTTGAGTTTTTACCAGTTTCTACCATATTGAAAGCCATGAATGTGATCAGTAGGCAATAAAAAAACCAGTTAGCAAATGAATCTGTTTTCCAAAGCAAGCAATAGAAAACCAACAGAACAAAAGCCCAGGCATAAAGTCATTGAAGACACTGAATGTATGGATCCTGTATCAGTGTCTTAATTTGTGTCACTTAATTTATGTTCAAAGAGGAATGTAAGTATAATAAGTAGATTTTTGCTTCATCTATGAATTTATATTATTTAATGTTCCTTTGATTTCTATCTAGATCATATGTAGATATGATCAATTTTTATGTAGATATACTAGGGTCTGATTAGATATATCCCTGTCACACAGAAGATAGATTCAGGTGCCAAACATTACAAAGCATTTTCCAAGCTAGACATCTTGGTAGGGGACCAAGTACTTCAGTTCTCAGAAATGCTTGCAGGATGTCTCTGTGAGTGATGAGAACTCAGTACATATTAAAGGCAATCCTATTAGAAATCTCCAACTTTTCACTGCAAGACTGAAGTAATTTAGACTAGGAACCATTTTTAAAACCCCAAACACTGTCTGCAATTATCCACTGATCCATAAATAATCCCATTTCACCAGGAAAAATCAAGAGGGAAAGAGAATGGGAGGAGGAAGCTTCAATACATTCTTAGCTGAAATCAATTCTTGAGAAAAACACCAACCAGTATTCATAGGGTCATGAGCTAAGTATACAGAAATTTACAGACAAGCTAAAATAATTGTGCCAAAATCAGCAACAGCAAAGAAATTACACAATAAAAAAAAAAACACAGCTAAAGAAGACACACATTTTAAAGGCCATATCTATCATCACTTTCTCCTCTTTGTTTTATGATCTGTCTCTAATGTTCTTCATTACTTGCTCACCAAAAAAAAAATACCACTTCCTTTTTTAGTATTGTTAGCTTTCTGGGGAAGAAATTACAATTCTTTGTACCCACGAAGTCTTTTCCAGATTATGTTACCTCCTGCAAAATTAACACACAACTTTAAAAGGGAAAAAAAGACAGTTTTGCTGCAGCTATGTCTCACCACGGATGTGTCTACAATTCTTAGAGAGGGGGAGTTCTAGGAGCTTTGTGAAATGAAAGGATTTGTGCAGAAAAGCATTAATTTACTCTGACATTCCTAAGAAGCAGCCTTTGTTGTCCATTCAACATAGAATTCATGCAGAGTTTCTCTGCTCATCTTCCCACGTTTCAGGCTTGGAGCAAGATTTCTTCATACGCAGTACAAGATGACATCTGAAATTGTGTTTCGCTGTGACAGTGAGACCCCTACACTGTGAAACTAGTGATTCCTGTGTAAACACATTTCCCTCCTGTCCAGGGGGGTACTGCAGGGATGGCAGTTTGCAGCCGAGTGGCGCAGACATCCCCGAAACCATGTCAAGTGATGCGAGTACAGCTCATTATCACACAGCAGTACCACACGCCCCGACACAGATTTCTATTCCCACTGTGATTTTAAAAGCCTCCTTACAAATAAGCTTCTCAGAGGATTAATAGTTGGATTTTTCTGCTATATAGAACAAGTTCAAATGAAGCAGCCTCAAAAGTCCCTGAAAGTCTTGCACTCTGGCACTTGCTTGTCAGGCAGGACAAGGAAACCTCAGTGGCACATCTGAGTTACCAGTATGGTTTACAGCAGTGAGCATGTTCTTTGTAGTCTGAATAGTGAGACCAAGAAATCAAAATCTGTGGGCATGCTTCAGCCCTCTATCCACTGCTGGGTTTTAGTGACAATGCCCGTTTGCCATTCCCTGGGACAATGGTTCTGCTCACAGAAGACTAAACCAGAGTGGGCTACTGAGTTCTGTAAGGTTCAGAGTGCTCACCCAGAAAAGCTCTGAAGTGTTTTTCATGTTAATACGTCCAGTTAAATCAGCTTTGAAAAATGAAATACATTTTGTTAAACTAAATATTGACAGCAGGATGATATTGAACTCACAGTGTCACCGTCTCCTTTTGAGCTTCCCTTTGGGAAGACAAAGAAGTATTTCTGTTTGCTTAATTTGTTGTATGTACAGTTATTTGGTCAGGTTATGTCACCATGGGCAAACCAATCATGTATGAAAAAAATTATTTTGTGCTTCAGTTAGTAGATAAATGAAATATATATTTATGCAGATACTTGCAAACACTTGAGTTAGGTGCTAAGCTATGACTGAAGTTTTGTGTGCTCTGGACATAAAACTAAAATCAGAGCCCTATGGAGATTCCTGATTTGGAGTCTTCCAGAATTGAATTTACTGGGCATGTACCTTCTACTTTAAGAACTGTATTTTCAAAGATGTCTGTGTAAAGCTGACCAACACAACAGATGATTCGAGAAATGCTGTGAGATGAGTGTGTTAGTGCTGCTAATTTATAGCAAAGAAAGCATGTGTGTAATTCAAAGGCTCATTACCATCAGCTCCTTGCCAGTTTTTCCCAGATGCCCTATTCTATATACAACAAGTCAGGTCAGGCAAATCCTAATTTAAGTGAAGGTATCTATGGCCTTGGCAGTTTGTGGAAAGACAATACCTTTCAGGCCTAACACACTGACCTCGAGTAACAAAGCTCAAGACATACATTTATATAAATACCTTTGTGCCTATATTCATGCAAATGCCTGATTTAAAAGAAAGAGTAGCAATGATCTTTCCTAACTATACTTCTACTTTCACAAACCATTTATTTTATCAGTAAACCTAACTGCCATTCTATATCTGTCTCTGTATGGGGAGAGAGAGATCGAGACATTTAAGCCAAGTAAGAATACACGATTTAGCAGCTGTGGCACTGCAAAATAGCGTGTACTCTACAAATTAAAAGAAAACAAGAAAAGAGCGTTAGCTAAAGCAAGCAATCTCAGCCTTTTTGCTGGGAGTCTTAATTTAGAAAATCTACTCGGGAAGAATAATTGTTCCCATTCGTTATTTTGCTTGGATGACTTTTACAGAACTGTTTTTGCCATCAATTGGCAAATTCAGTGGAAGAAACAAATTACCCTATTATTAAAGCATATTTTCAGCAAACAATAGATATTCTGTATAAGCTGTGCATATCTGGCCTTTTTTCCTAACAACTTCTAAGAACATTATGCCTTCATCTCAATATGCCTTTGTGTAACTGGTGTTTAATGACGGGGTAGATCTCCAGAAGAACACGGTCCTGCTCACTCCACGTGTACCCCACTGGGCTGTATTCCAGGCCAGGGCGGCCTCACTGACTGAAACTTGTGACCTTCTCAGTGGGTTTCCTGCATTGTTCACAGTTTCTGTGCAGCTTGATTCCAGCCTCTCTCACTTCTTCTGCTAGGGTTATTTTCTATCAGCATTCCTGTTACAGGCTGCTCCTGTTTTTACAGGTGGCAATATGTTTGAAAGTTTCCTCAGGGCTAATATTTTGCTACTTTTCCCTATTAATGAGAGTTTGATTTTTATTTCACTTCAGTATTTAATTAGTTTATAAGGAAAGCTGACTTGGTTATTGACCTGAGTATATTTTTCAAAGTCAAGTATTTAGAATTAAATTCATCTTGCCTAATTTTTGGCGTGTGTGAGTTAGCTAAGATACTCTTGGTTTCTTGTGTACAATCCCTCCACACGTAGTGGAAAAAAAATTAATTATCTTTTGGGCTTGCAGCTCTTTCTTCCACTGGTGGTCAAAGTAGTCAAGATTAAGAGGAACCATGAACATCTAAACATGGAAAAACAGGGAGCTCAAATCCAAACCTGTAGTGGATTAACCTCATTCATCTTGTTTTCCTTGCAAAATCATATACATTTCATTAAACTTTCAATGGAAGTCTTGAAATGCAGGTTACAGTACAATCTTTATTTCTCTCATCTGAAATGAAAAAGGTTTAGCAGATCAATAACCAGTGGATTAGTGAGTCACTGATGATAATAACAGCGATTTACATCAGCACCACCTATTATCAAGAGCAATCACAAAGTGCTTGGGAAGCAGATTAACAAACTATTTCTGCTTAAGTGGTGCCGAAAGCCAACTTCCTATGGAAGCCAGATGAAGAAGGATAGAAAATAATGACCATTAAACCAAATATTGAACTACAGTTGCCACACAACTGCGTAGAAGACACGGTACGTTGTTCACATCAAGAATGTGAAAATAACACTATTTCTCATCTGTCTGAGCATGGCTCTTCACCATCAGAAACCAGGCTGGGCATGTGAATTTTGCCATGTGCCCTAAATGCCACCAAATAAGATGTGTGTTTGCACACAGTATGTTCCTAATTTGAAAGGCCCTCACGTGGAAGATGTGACCAGTCTGTAAACCAGTGTCCACGTCATAGGTCATGCCAAGCCTCATGAGCTGAAAAGTGAGCCTTGCAATCTTCAGGAATGCTTAATACTGCAAGCAAATAGGCACTCAGCCTTTCCGTAATGGTCTAAGACACCCAGAATTTTTTTTTTATTTCCTACCAGAAGGAGCAAAGAAAAGGAGACAAAACAATGAAACACTGGCATGAATGCGAATTTTCTCTTTATCATCTGATCATTTTTGGATCACCTTAGGAGAACAGGAGGTTTTTGCTCTATCTGTGAAACTGAAAGTCTCCCTGTTCTATTCTCCACCTTCTTTATGGTTTGCAGACCATTTTTTTTGTACACACTACATCCAGAATTAAGCTACACTCCTTTGCTATGAAAGCACAGTGATGTTGTTCTCCTTGTTTGTATTTCTTTTATTTCTGTGAAGGCAAGCTTCCTAGTTTTTCAGGTCCAATGTATGTACCTGACGTCCTCGTTCTGCTTTTTAGTAAATCCCCCAGTTCCAACCACCTTAGCTGTGAACCCCCTCAGCACTGCTATCCCTCTGTGCCACATTAACACAAAGCATGAAGATTTACACCTTTCCTTGGCACCAGCCTGGAAGTGACACACCGTGACCCCAGCTGTAGGCAGCGGACTGCTGGAACCCCGATAAACTCTGTAACACAGCAATTCTACAAACGCAGGTGGTATTCCCAAGACTAATTTAAATATCGTTCACACACAAATAGGCATTAGTCATCGCTGCTTGTTATAATTGTGAATGTATTCAGAACAGTCGAGATGCTAAATTTGGTGACAAGTCATGATCAGAAAGGCAATCAGCTACCTTGACTGGAAAACATGGATAGTAAATTCAGTGTGGTGGGGCCATGTAGGTCTTATGTCCTCTGACAGTCATTGAACTTAAATGGCAGGGATCCTTAAACTAAAATTTGTTTTTAAGTGGCTGAAAGATAAAGAAATGGTCCCCTACATTTTATTTTCCCATTTCCACTGGAAACATGAAATGCTCTTGCTCACAGTTTCACAGGGAATAAGAAATGCAAGTCCGCCTCCATAAAGCAAAGACACAAGAAAAGAGACAAACGCAATACCAAAAAAAGGAAGAAAATGTTGTGAAATGTGTAAACATTTATATTTTTGTCTGGTTTGGGAAAAAATAAGAGCAAACAAACAAAATATTTGCATGGAAACCTTCCAAGCCATAGTTTTTTTCCATAAACAGCATGACTGGCAAACTGACCTGCAGTGACCATGAGTTTGCATAAAGGTGTGGATGGACAGCAACCTAACAACCTGTGCTCACTGAGGTTAACAGAAATTTTACCTCTGAAATTAACTGAGTTTTACATATCCTTATAATGTGATGCAAATATAAGATACTGAGAACATCTGTATAATTTTGTCTGTAATTCCACAGATCTTCAAGAAAACTGTCTCAGAAAAGAGAACTTTTTAAATGTAATCCCTTTGGAATTTCACAGGAGTGATTCTTACCTTCAGAATGTATCACTTACCGCCACCAAAGACTTAAATACAAAACAATAATGACAAGATGCTCATTAAAAAATAGCTTAAGGCCTATAACACCATATAAGAAACAACTCTTAATTTCCCCTGTGGTTTTCTGTAATCTTTGACACTGCATTTACATTCTGCGTAGTTCTCCAATGTGTGCTGGAATCCCAGCACAGCAATATAAAAGTAAAACAGTTCCAAGAGATTATATTAGGATACTAAGGATCTCAAAGACAAGACATTAGCTATTGACAAGTTTAATGAATAATTTTACTACATTTTTATGACTTTGTAGTAAAAATATCTGTATGAGATGCAACATCATTATTCTTTTCCCTCTACTTTCAAATGATTTTTTGATATGTCTAAAAAAATTCTGTTTTCACTTAGAGGTCTAAAAATCACACTTCTAGTTTGAATATAAAATGTAATTAAAATGCACACTTCTCTGCTAGAGCTGGATGGGCATGAAAGTAAGAAATTTCTTTTTGCCTTCTGTAACTTAACGTTGCTTTAATTTTTAAAGCAAGAATATTTTAGTTAATAATTTAATACTCACTTCAGTTAGAATAGTTATTAAAACCTTCAATGACATTACAATTAAAAGTTTGAAAATAGTTCTATAATTTCTAGCTTGATACAATTTTCTGCTCTCAAAAGAAAACTAATGCAAAATCACTTTTAATCTTTTATTGTTTCAGTATAAGTCTTTAAATCTACCAAGGAGGACTCTTAACTGACAATGTATTTCAATATATCTGAAGATGCTCTGCATGCAATGGGTCAGCATTTTCAGTGGCTGTAAACTGATGCAACCCTACTGCCTGAAGGAAAGACACTTGCTCAGGATCTTGTTGCTGCCACTCAGCAGAGAAAGGGATAACTTGTCAACACAAGAAAATCTTGGTCTAATTTGTATGTTCCATCTTGATATAGTTTGCCATGAGGCCAATCATGTCTAATCACCTCAAAATTGTAAGCCCAGCATCACCTGCCTTAGGTAAGTCTGAGAACAGGACAGGACCAGATGTAGATGGGAAGCACGATTTCCCCATGTTTAGCATCCAGTTATGGACATTTTTTCTGGGTAAATGCGGAGAAGAAATGTGATGTTGTTAAGAGGAAAGAGCAGCACTGATCAGACACTTCAGAGAAATCTTCCAGATTAGACAAGAAGCCAGACAGGAGAGAGGCTGACTGAGAGAGCAGCACAGCAGCTCTGACAGCTTTCAAAAGGCTAAGCCCACCACCACTTGGATGCAGAGTGAACTGTGCTGGATATGTCTGAGGTACTCTTACCTAGGCAAGACAAGACTATTTCAAATATACTGCAGTGTTTAAACAGCTGCATGTACTAATCTAATGTTACTAATGCCACTAATAATAGCAGCTACAATAATATACAAACCACACTCTCTTCCCAAGGTTCATTAAAGGGTTGTCTAGTACTGTTTTTTCGCCCTTTATATACCAATACGTTGTTCTACATGGCACTTTTAATTTAAATCTGAAAGACTTTGCAGACATTTTGGACTGAAATTTTCCATGTCATTGTCTGATCCATGCTTCATTTCCTCTTTTCTGGAATGTCTCAGCTAGCACAGGGTTAGTTACCCCTCAAAACGAGGCAGGGAAAAATTTTACTCTGAAGTTTGAAAGGACTGGGTATCTCCACTGTGCCGAAGTGGAGTCACAAAGAGGGCAGGGAAGGCCTCATTTCGTACTATGAATGAGTTCTCCAAAATGTTCCAGGTTATCAGGTACCTTATACTTTGCAGAGTGTTAAGGCTAAAATCTCTTGACAATTTTCCCAGACTAAGTTTCTCCAGCCTTAAGACTTGAGGTGCTGAATTGAGACTTTCTCTGCAAATATGAATCCATGCTGCTGCCTGTGGTCAGCACAACTAAGCAGAGGAAGATCGTGCTCCTCCGTTCCCTCAAATCAGTGCAAACTGCAGGACCTGTGACTGCTCCCCAGGTCCCAGTGCATTCCTCAGCCATGGCCTGAGATGAGACAGATGCAAGAATGGGAAGCAGAGCCTATTTCGTGCTATTCACAGGAAGGAAACTTTTCTGCATGGGATGTACAGGCTCTTTGGAATACTCTGGATTAAAACCATTTGTTTTGTCTGACTGGCCAACCAGAACGGGTGAGCACTACATGGGGATCACTGGCAGCCCCAGTGCTTGACACAGCTCCAATATCAGAGGAGGGAAAAAGAAGGAGCTGCAAAATTTAATTGCAAAGGAGAAAACAGCTAGAACTGGTAGGGACCAATGACAATAAATGGATGAGGAAGGAGTGAGTGAGGAACACAGACTGATACCTGACCCTGTCAGGTTGAGACTTGAACAGCGTGAAGAAGATTTGATCTGGCGTGAATACAGGAGTTAAGTCTGAGTAGAAAGGAGATCATGGGACTGAGAGACTGGAGAGTTCATCACTTCACAGACTTTAAATCTTAAAAGATCCATTAACTGATAAAGTTAGATTCAAGAAAGGTTAAATGGAAGAAGGATTCAGTCAAGGAAGACTGGAGAAGGTATGAGGGACAGGGCAGAAAGCTGGTTGACAATACTCCTGTCTCCAGTGTCTGGGAAGTAAGGTTGATAGACTGAGAGTGGAATAGTGGAAATGGCTGTGTAAGAAGAAGCTTCAGAAAAGGGAGGATGGAAGAACAGAGGGAAGGTGAGTGTTTAGGTGGAGGGAACAAGGCAGAGGATATTGTGTCCGGAGTGACCAGAGCAGATGGCACAAAACTTTCCAGGGTCTGGAGCACATTGCTGAGTGCAGCTGTCCCACCATGCCCTTCCTTGCCAGGAAATGCCTGCAGGAACTATTAGGGAATCGCTGTAGGCCTTTGACTGCCTGTGCATAGGCAGAGGAAGAAAACCCTCTGCTGCTGTCAGTTCCTCTGCCCACATGGTGTGCTGGTCCCAAAGCACTCAGTCTTCCTGATGATGAGGGGCCTCCGCAGGTATTGAGTGAGCGTTTCCCCCTTCCATTTCTTTGTAAAGCATTGTGGAAAAACACTCTTAGACTGTGGAAATGCAGGCATCCAAGAGTTAAGGAAAGCCACATTTCAGGTGTACTCTTCCATACTTGTTAACACATCATTCCTGTTCTGCAGCCATGAAGTGGACAAATAAACTAACTGGTTTTTTAACTAACTGCGGGATTTATGCCTTATTCCTTGTAAAATTTTATTGAAAGACATGAGCAGGAAATTTCGGGAGAAGCAAGGACATTCTCAAGGAAATCAAATGCTGAATGGAAGAGCTGGCTTTTAGCCCTGTCTCAGCCACAAAGTTCTTCTCTGATGCTAATCAAGTCACTTAACCAACCAGACTAGTCATTATGCTTGATTTTACATGGGGTAGTGCACAGAAAAGCTTGACCTTCCCAGATGCAACTGAAACCTCTGGGTGTTAAGTCTTGAGCAAAAGTTGAAATACAACACAAAATATGTGAAATATGAAATACTCTGCAATATGAATTTCCACAGTGAGACTCATCTAAAAGTAGTGTATACATTCTTAGCTCAATGCCTCTATGTAATAGAAAAATTCAAATAATCTCATGCGTATTTTGTGCAAATATAGGGATTGGTTTTTCATGCAGTTAGATGATGTGGTGATAAACCCTACAGAATTTCACTTGCAGTGCAGTTTGACTAATTTGAAGTAATGGGATATAGAGACATATTGAGAAATGAAGGTTAAAAAAAAGAGGATCAATTAGTTATTCTCTGCCCTGGGTGGTTGCGGGCACAAGTAGAAAAAAGGAATATGCAATTAAAACTTTATCAGCATCCATGAAATGTCATGAAAAAGAGTTAAGATACACTTTCACTGTTGACCTTAATTATAACATTTCTTAGTTTCTTACCTTACAAATTCAATAACATTTTCAGGTGTTCTTAATTTGTGTTGATTAAAATACGTGCAACACTTATGTGTACCTTGTGGAATTTGCCACATCTGGTATGCCACTGTTTGCTTTTTTTCCTTGAAAATAGAACTTCTTTAAAAAAAATCTGTTATGTTGCTTCCCTACTTTCTCTTTACCCTTCCTTAGATGGAAAAACAGACCATGCTTAGCTTAATTCAGCATGGCCCCTAAATTCCTGGGCACATATCTGAACATCAGATAAAAGAACAGTGACTTGGCACTCTTCCACCGTATCGTGAAAAGAAGGCCAAAACAAAATGCTGAAAACTCAAGCATTTGCAAACCTTTCTGTTCAGCTTTGAAATGAGATTTCCACTTATTTGGTCTGAAGAGAGGAATATAAAGTAGTTAAAGTCCCTGAAACAATAGTTAACCATGTGGTTTCCATAAAACACAATGGAAAACGTAAATTTCAGATGCTATATTAAGGTATGTAGTATCCTTCCACTGATCAGAATCTGCTAGACCAGGCTGCTCAAAGCCGCATTCAACCTGGCCGTGAACTTTGCCAGGGTTGGGACATCATATGGAGTAGATGCAAATAATTTCCAAAAATTTAAACTGTTACAGGATGAGTTTCAAGCTACAGCACTGCAAAAGTGTTTTTGACTTGCTCACGAAGGTTCATCATGCCTTTGCGGAAAACAGCTGCTTCAGGCTTTTTAAGTTTGCCCTGACCCAGCATTTCTCCCTCCTGGGAAGCCCCCTCAGACAGTGGCACTCTGCATAAGCACAGAAGTTTATCTGCATACACCTCTTCAGGAGTGCAGACCTAATTTAAGGACCACAAACATGAAAATGAAGCACGACTTTTTAATCTTAACATTTAATTATACACAAAGGAGACACTTGAATGCAGAGCAATAGGTGTTAGATCAACATAAACAAAACTTCCACCTCTTTTCTTCCCACAAGTGTGAGTTGAGGTTAGATCCTCTTTCTGGATTTTAGAGAAAGGCTGGGGAGTGTTTAGGTAACTGATGAAATCTCTTAAGGAAATGAGAATTTGATATCTATAATAAAATCTGCTATTTCACAGCTTCCGTCCAGGGGATCAGGAAGGAGTACCCCATATCTTTAGAACATCTTGTATGTTTGGTTTCCTCCATTATAGATTTTTTTCAACTTCTTCAGCTCTGCCAAATGCAAGAGTTTGAAACTGGAGCCCAGTGTCTGTGGGTGCTGCAGACACCAGCTGCAGAGCTCTGCCTGGATGTTTTCTTCCTGCCCGGCAGCAGACAGGGAAACCAGAGAGCTGCTGGTGCAGCCAGGCTTGTCGTGCCTTTCCTGTGGCTGATCCATGACACAGCTGCCCATTTGGCAGCTTGACCAGCACATGAATTTTAACAGGTTGTGAACTAAACCCCGGGGCAATAGGCTCGCTCTACCAGGCCAATGCTTTCTAGATTTTTATTTTCTGATGTATAGCTTTATAAATACTAGATTACTGAATGCTTTCTTTCTCAAGCTGCCTATAGATTTTTTTTTTTTGTTGTTGTTGTTGTTAACTGAGACTGTCTTGCAAACATATGACTATGAAACTGTGCTAATTATGGAATTAGTTCCAATTTAATGTCTGGTTTATCACAGACCTATTTATGGATAGGCCAAAAGCTGTTCTAGCAAATTAGCAGGAAATGGGAAAAAGAAATATCAGTATTAGCTTCATAACTGTTGGCACTAACTGTGCCTTACTTATGCTCTACTTTAACGATGTTGTTTTATTTTTCTCAAAGAAACAGCTGGTATAAGAGGCCTCTAAATTCGTAGAGCTATTAAGTTCATGATGAAAATAACATTAAGCTAATGTTCCCTGCTTATTTCAGCAATAGAGTAGTGGTGCTATTGGATCATTAAAGTGTTTTAGTAAGTTTATCAAAGAAATAATGGTGACAAAACATTTTTAGTGCCTGTGGAATCTTCGCCATCTTATAAAAACCCAAAGTACAGCATCATCCCAGCCTGGAAAGCCCACAGCTCCCTTCTGCATTGTAAATGCATTTTAAGACAGCAATTCAAGCTACCTGTGAATTAGTATTATACAAGGTTTGAAAAACTGATTTTTCTTCCATGAGACATTTAGAATGCAGTTCTTATTTCCCATTTTCTACTGTGTTGGGTGAAAGCAATTAAGAGTGGCAAACCTAGCGGGGGCCAGATAATTCAGCACTGTGTCACCAGCTGGGGCCAGAACTTGGTCACATACTTTCTGTTGGCTCCCATCAAGATAAAAAATCTTATCCATTTTCTACTGCATTAATAGTAGTGTTCACTCTTGTTCAGAACTGGCTATGTTTTGCTGAATTTTCTGTCATACCCACAACGCAGACTAATTGTCCTCAGCTGCACTCTCCCAGGTTGCTGCCAGCCTGCATGGGTGGGTTTGCATTGCACGCACACCAGACAGCGGAGATGTGGGGGGACGCGCGCCGTGGTGTCAGGCTGCGGTCGTGGCGGGTACCGAGATGTGGAACCTGCAGAGCTCTCCCAGGACCTGTCACCTAGATCAGACCTGCATGGACATTCTGAACAGATCTGAAATTGAAAAAACCCAAAAAATAATCACTAACTCAAAACTTGTAATTTCAAAATAGTAAATAAGTAAATAGACTGGACTTCAAAGCAAACATGGTTAGCTCTCTACTTGAGGTATATTTCTCTATAGATTCAGAGGTGGGAAACTTCCTTTATGCAGTATTTAAATGGCTTCCTTTGCTTTTCAAGTGGAAGCTGGCTGAAATGTATAATGTCTTTAGGGAAGGAACAGTCATTCCCTGATGGCTGGCCAAGAAATAGTGAAGACGGCAGCTGCAGAGGCAGCTGGAGTTACCACCCTCACAGATGGAGTGAAAGTGCTGGGCTGTAGCTGAAACAGGAGGGAATGAATGAAAACAGAAGGAAGGTAAAAATAGGAAAATAGCACACCAGATAATGTGTCTTAATAAGATATGAAAGGTTTCTTGTGTAACCCAGCCTGGAAGAATTCTAGGCTCTTTTAAAAGGCTGTATGAACCATACACACTGTAGAAAGTTTAGTTTCTCTGAACATGACCATAACAGAGACAGAAAAATCTTTAAATATCCAAATTAGAGGAGCTCGTGGATGCCCTATCTCTGGAAGTGATAAGCCTTTAATAGGCACTAGACTGAGTTCTAACAGCACAACCACTGTTGGATTAGATGAGAGACAGATCAGTGGCTGTTCTCAGATGGTGCCCAGCAGTAGAAAGAGGAAAATATAAAATGATCTGGTCTCAAGCACAGTCTTCTAGCATTCAGTAACTTAAGACCTACTGGTCTTACATAACTAGTTCCTTTTCCCTGACATCCAGGATCTGACAAGATCGAAGCAGTATAACAGAGTGGAAATTGGAGCCTCTTAATTTTTTTTCTTTTTTTTTTTTCTTTTTTTTTTTTCCCAGTGAAAACTGACATGGAATGTATTTCAAGAAAACAGTTTTAAGCAGAAATTTGAATTAATAATTTGGTGTAGCTTATTAAGTAGAAATGGCTATTTGCACAAACTCAGATCTTTTCAGTGGTGGGAAATAACCCACTGACTAAACAGGAAGAAAAGTATAGTCTTTTTCATTTTCGACTTTTGTCATACTTTCTTAAAAATTCTGTGAGAAAGAAAATTTCATCAAAGAACTTAGGCCTAGCAATACTATGTACACATCCTTATGGGCATATAAAAAAGCTGCTGAGGGAAAAGGAAAAGAAGAGAAATGATAATATGCAAACACACACCAAGAGAATGTGCTTTTCTGGCAACAGAAAATATTAAGGAGAACAGCAGAAACACAATTTCTGCATCTGGGCATAGCTAGGGTTTAAACATTTAGTCAAGGTTTGAACACAAGGAGTTATTTTCTTTCTGAGTTCACTGGTTACCATGTCAGTCAGGTCCTCCTCAAAAAAAAGTTTCAAACAAAAATCAACACATAGACTCACAAAATGAAATGCATATTTAAGTAAGCAATTAAAATTATATCTTCTTTGCATAAGTGACCTATATTAAAAATTGTGCTTGATCATGAATATTATGTTTTTAAATATAAGCAATAATCCGTATTTTAAATTTAAAAGGGCTAGCTTTTTTTCCAGAGGAATCTAAAAGTATTTACAAAACAGCCATTTTCGTGAACAAGTCTACATGGGAGTCATGCAATCCCACAAATTCTTGTGAATCAATTTCACTGAAGGTGAAAAGCCATTTCAGAGGTCCAGAATCTCACAACTGAGAGTGTTTTGTCTCAGTATAGGACTGGACAGATAATCTGCATCTTCTGAAAATCATCTGCAACAAAACAGATACCAGATGCCAAGCACTAAATCTTTATGAGCTGGGTGACCCTTGTTAAGAAAAATGTTACACAGGCCTGGACCTGTGAAAAAATATACACTGTGGGGGTACATTGTCTTAACTTCAAGGATTAATTAGTCACCAGCTGATCCTTCCTAACTGCTATCATCAATCTCCAGTTTAATTTATTCCTAGAACTGCTGTTGTTCCATTGGGTTGATAATGGATATTAGCGTTCTAAGTTCCCACAAGAGACTATTTGTCTTGTGTGTTTAGTTCAGTTAGACTCAAATGTCTGTACATCCATCCTCGGTCAGGCCCTTTTAAGAAGTCCAGTTCTAACTTTAGGCCTTAGCTCTGCATAAAATAGATTGTGGATGAAAGTCAGAGCTCACAAGGATATCCTCTTGCTATTGAGTGAAGCAGTAGGCTGACAGATATGTTTGAGCCCTTGTTCCCCTATGAAAAATCACGTGTCCCAGTGCTTCACTACATGTGGTGCTCATTCTCAGACCAGGTCTCCCAGACAGGAAACCTGTCAGGTTTATAGTTAGAGACAGGCAGAAAAGTCTGGCA
This sequence comes from Mystacornis crossleyi, assembly GCA_013400655.1. Classification (NCBI taxonomy): domain Eukaryota; kingdom Metazoa; phylum Chordata; class Aves; order Passeriformes; family Timaliidae; genus Mystacornis; species Mystacornis crossleyi. The sequence goes on along the minus strand of VYZQ01042614.1, from coordinate 81,003 downwards.
GCCTGAAGTGAGGTAGCCAAAACTTCGCTTAGATCCCCAGAGGTACAAATAGGCTTCAAAATCACTCTTGAAGAAATAGGTAAACAGGAATTCCAGTGTGTTCCATGTTTTGGAAGGAGAAACATAAGTGTGTACGGTTGTCTTTTCCAGACTTGCTGTAATACTAGATTAGAAGCTAATTTTAGGCTGCATTTACTTTAAGTAAAAAACAGTCCCTGGTAAATGAGAAAACAGGTATTTCTTTCCCCTGGAATACTATACTACAGCCATGACAAACTGCATTTACAGAGTGACAGTCAGTGGAATCCATGGTATTTACAGTTTTGTCAAATGAGCCCCCTTCTGCAAATGTTTTGGCCTTTGCATATTTACATTCCTTGTGCTTCATGCATTGATGTGCTTCATGGAGCACAGCTTCTGCACTCCACCACTGCTGCTCTTCCTGGTTTCCAGTCAGCAGGTTTCCATTGCTTCTTTGTTTCCTTTCTGAATGCAATACATGCTAATTTTACAGTAAATGCCAGTTTACATTAGCTCAGCTGTCCTCATGACATAATTTGATTTGAAGTTATGCAAATTACTTCTTTCCAGATACCTCTGATTAGCTGTAAAAAATACACTCCCTAATTAGTCCAGAGATAATCAGGGAGAAATCACAGTTGATTACATATATTGAATTTGCTTCTCTAGCTTGGATTGCCGTATTTCCTGCCGCAGGAGCTGTGAGCACACTATAGAGTTTGCACCTTCCCATCCCTTGAAACACACTTCAGCTACTCCCTCAGAGCTCCATCAAACCAAACATTTCTTTTCACGCTGACTCTACCCAGACAGCGAGAGATTCCTGCTGACAGCCGAAGAGAAAAGCCAGCCAGGTGCAGTGAAAGTTCTGCCTATTGCTGGGCATACAGACCAGTAAATCTGACTGGAAATACACAGGCGTCAGAAAGTTTTACAACTGGCAGCAAAGAGAGAGAGCATAAAAGCAGATTTTCTGATAAAAATGACATTGTCATCTGATACTAAAGTGACAGTTTTAGAGGTCAGTAATTTATACTGAATTTCCAGTGGAGATTTGCTGGCTTGCCTCAAGCTGAACCCTTGTCCCTTAGTGATGGCTCAGTAATTTATCATAATCCATTTTTCAAATAAACAGGGACAAGTGAACTTCAGAAGGCTCAACATTCAGATTCAATTTGAGTAAACAGATAAACATTCAAAGGTTTATTCAGAGTTTGGCTCCAATTACCTAATACATCTCGAGTCTTTGAGTTACCGGGGCTGGTAAACTCTTCCCATGTAAAGTGGCCTGACAAGGTAAAGAGTAGGTCATATACCTCTTACAAAACCTCTTTTTTTTCAGAAACAAGACCACAGGCTGATGTCTTCTGTAAGAGAAGGAAGAGTGGTAGCTGAGCTTGAGGTCATTTATTGCTTAACAACTCCAGACACAAACACAGATGAGAAAGAACCCAGATTTTGGGTTTAACTTGTATAAGTTGTTGATGGTGCTAGGAATTCAGACTTGGATCTGAAGTTTCTAAAGGATGTCCCTCCACAAGGGATGTGATTTGAATTTTGGCTTTGTATCTCTTTCAGATACAGTCTAAAACTACCCCTAAAATGAAGTACTTTTTCAAAATTCAAGGAAATTGTTACACCACAAGGGTGAAAACGGAGATACTTCAACTTAAAGTTGAAATGAACTGCAGATTTGATGAGCTAAAGAGATCAAAAAATGAATTTTCATCATGTAGCATGAGCAAGAAGAGGAGGATTTTGCCCCTTAATGAACCTTGTAATGCATGAAAGGAGATCTATGCAAGAAAAAAAAAAGAAAAAAAACCCCAAAACTTCTAATTAGCTCAAACTCCCTGAGATCTATGGAATAATTAGGACTAAGTTCTCCCCTGATTTATGACAATGTAAGTCTGAAGCAGTGATTCAAGTCTGAGTCTTACACCAAGGTGTTACCATACTACCAAAAAGAGTTGTGATACTTTTTTTCTTTTTAAGAAAAAATTAATGAAGTTTCTTTGGGCCACTAGGAATTCTCTTCGTTCAATGGGAAATTTGTCTCCTTGTAGCTGGCTGATGTTCTGGAGAAGCTAAGGCCTAAACTGAAGATTTCTGTGTCCTAAAAGGCAATATAAAGTGCCCAACGTGGCACTATATCCTCCCACATGCTGCCTCTGGGTTCTCATGGTCACTGCTCTGCAGAGAAAAGAAGTGGCAAGGACAGAATATGACCATGGAATGGATTCCATAACAACATGGAACATAACCATTCTGGGATTCTGGATTTGAACAATGTTTATTACAGCCATGAAACCATGGTAGCATAAATTAAGGTATTCTGTAAATGTAGGAATTTCACATGGAAATAAAGAAAAATCTAGACAGGCAGAGGAATTATCCAAGCAGTTATTTGGTTAATATTTGAGTAAGAATCTAAAAAACTTATTTGCATTTTTGCAACTTTTTTTTTCACCTAACCTTTTGTCAACAACCTTTTTTACAGTTTTTAAGACAAATCCATCCCATCAGAACAACCACCACAGCCACAGTCCTACCGCTGCTCATTTTTCCAGAGACAGCTGGGACATAGTCAGGGAAGGGGGTGCAGGTCACACAAGTCATTCTAGAAGTCCAGATGCTGTTCTTCTCCATGGCTACCTTTCCTATCAGAATCAGAAGTAAAATTTTATGGCAAATTTCCTCCCCTGGCAGGGCATGTGGAGCCACTGACAGTAATGATAAGTGACAGATAGTTTCTGTGACTTTATGACAATCTAAATGTATGTAACATCAAACAACATCAAAATTATTGTATGCTCACACTGTGATGTAGCCAACACTGCAACCCTTGCTTTATGTCCTTTCCTGTCAGAGCCTGCACAATAATTTCTGGTCCATTTCTCGGCTGTACAGCTCTCCTGTGCTTCTGCCAGCGCTGCTCTTTCTCATCCACAGAGTCAGGACACAGTTGGAGAGAAGACTGTGCTCTCATCCCCTTTTCACCACTCTGGTTTTCCTTCCTCTTCTCTCAGGGATGCTACAGCGTAGGCATCATTAGTGTTCCAAGGAGAAGAGAAAGGACAGGGAGTTACCCCATATCCATAGGATTAAAGAAGAAGGAAAATGTTTCCAAACCCCTGTGGTGTTTCAGAATCTATCACAAGTTGAAGTCTTTCAGGGACACTGCCCAATCACACAAAGGAGAGAATTTTGAAAGACAGGTTGATGGGGTACAAAAACAACAACAAAAAAATCATTTTATTCCCAGACCCCACTGACTCTTTTCTAAAGTCTCTACATGTGGAGGTGCAATAACACAGATTTCGGTTTAGTATTAGAAATTGTTCAAATAGAGTTGTGTCTCACTGTGAGGTGGAATGTTGTGGAGACTCTATAAAGTTGTGTAATGTCAGTCCCAGTCATTTGCAGGTACAACATGCACAGTCATCCTCGGTGACAATGTTCAGATAGGTTCACCTTTGACAGTGAGAATCTGTATTTTCTCATAGCTATGCTTATACATCTGTATCCTGGTAACTAAATCATCTCTACAAGGGATTTTTTACTGTTTTCTTTTCTTTCCATGAAAGAGTAGAGGGAAGTTTGCTTTTGAATTAATTCATCTCCATGATGCATTTATTGTTTCACAGGATTTCATGAAGGACCCATTTGCAAGCAGATCAAATATACAAGTTCTGTGGCCTCAGATTTCAACTATACAAAGGAAATCCCACTCTGCCTTTTAAAAGCCACATTTGACCCTATCACAAAGTAATTCATTCTAATGATAGGGACATTTTCATAGCATAGCAGTCTGCTTTTTCAAAAAATCCAAGGCCAAAGCATTCTTACCTTATATTAAAAAATGGTGAAATAAAGCCAAAACATTTTATGTCAAGGCAAGAAATATCAATCTATGACAATGATTTGCAACGTGATGACTTTAATGCCATTATACTAAATGTTTTTGATGTAGTCATTACAGATTTTTAGGGGAAGGAGGAGCATTAGATCATTGCAGGCTTGATTATATGGAAACTGAACTCCTGCTGAAATATATAACTGCATGTTAATGCTTACTGAGGTCAACAGGAAAACTCAAATGGATTTTAGTAATGCAGAATCAGGATTTCAGTGTTGAAATGTTCCTATTTTTTTTCCTCCTGATGGATTGTTAAAGGTACTGCTTTGCATAATATTTGACTGGTTATTGAGTTACCAGGACAGAGATAGGTGCATAAGCACTGAAAATATTCTCACCGGCAAAGACAGCCTCCTTCCTGAGCTTGGTTCTGAAACAGCCATCCATACAAATGCAAATCTTCTCTTTTGTTTTATTTTTGTTCCTCAACTTTGTTGGCCATTTCTGGGCAATGATGATACACGAAAATCCCCTATTTTGTTTACTACCCACTCTTTCTTTACTTTCTTCACTTCTATCTTTACAAGCACTGTTTGGTTCCAGGCCTTAGGAACAAGAATCGAGGTTGTCTTTATAGTTTGCTATATCTTGAGCTTTTCTGTATAGGAATTTACTAAGTCCTGAAAGTGAACAACACAGATGATTTCTTTACTCCACTTTTGAAGTTGAAGACTCAAACTCCTCAAAATGAGATCTTTTTGCTTTCAGTATATACATTAGACTTTAGTCTTGTATTTTTAGAGCACATAGAGAATGTACGGTAAAATAGAGCTAAACCTCTAAAACAGTGAAAAGCTGCAGTTATTCCATAGACTCCATAGCTACTTCTAGAAGTAGATCAGCACTACTGAGAAAACTGACAGTAAATTATTTCATTCTGCTTTACTAAAGAAATGTAATGTGTATTAAAAACAATCAGAGGACCAGGTACCCAGAAGACTAGTTTTGGTTGCTATTTTTGTAACTTGAAAGTGCATAAAGGTGAAATACAGTGCAATCTCCTTGGAAAGCACTTTTTTTTTTTTTTTTAAAAGGGAACACTTTTACTAAAAGTGTTTGCTTTTGCCTCTATATTTCCTTTTTGGCTTTTGCTTTTCCCTCCCTTATGTTCTTCACTCCATAAATTCTCTTCTGATCAGCCTTTCTTAGGTGTTCTGTGCTCTGACAGTGAACTAGTTTCTTTTATTTCCTCCCATCTCATAAGCTGATCTCTGTTTCTCTTAAAGCTGAAGCCACTAATTTTTTCTTCTTTTTTAAAGTGAACATGCAATTAGTCTTTGAGCATATGTCCTTAAAAGTTAAAAAAAAAAGTTACAAATTTTCTTTTTAGGGGTCTCTGCCTTTTTCTTATTCCTTCTCCTTACTGGACATAGAACTTCAAAGCTGGGAACAGCCCAAAACAGCCGTAAGAGCCTGTGACTGAGGCACAGAGTTTTGTTCAGAATATGGGGTTCAAATAAAGCGATGGTGCTTTGCTCCTTCAGCTTGTTTGTTTCTATATTGGTTTTGCACAGCCTGGTTTTGGGCAGGAGGGGGGCCGCAAAGGCGGCTCCTGTGAGAAGCTGCTGGGAGCTCCCCACCATGTCCGGCAGAGCCAATGGCCGATGGCTCTGGAGATGGACATGCTGCTGGCCAGAACTGGGCCAGTGAGAGAGGCTGGTGACGCCTCTGTGATGACATATTTAAGAAGAAAATGAAAACAAAGTCACTCAGTTTTTGCTGCTAGTCAGAGGAGAGGAGGAGGTGAGAACATGTGAGGGAAACAACTCGGCGACACCAAGGTCAGTGGAGAAGGAGGGGCAGGAGGTGCTCCGGGTGCCGGAGCCGAGGTTCCTCTGCAGGCCGTGGTGCAGCCCATGGTGAAGCAGCTGTGCCCCTGCAGCCCATGGGGATCCACGGGGAATGCAGAGATCCACCCGCAGCCCGTGGGGAGGTGCCCGTGCCGGGCGGGTGGATGCCTGGAGGAGGCTGTAATCCAGTGGCAGACCCGGTGGAGAGAGAGGGCCCTGCTCCCAGGCTGGAACAGCCTGTCCTTGGAGGGCTGCACCCCGTGGGGTGAGACCCACGGCGCAGCAGTTTTGGGAGGGCTGCGTGCCCGTGGGAGGGACTCAGGCTGCAGCAGGGGCGGTTTGGCGGCTGCTCCTGAGAGGGGACCCACGCCGGGAAGTTCCCGGAGAACTGTCTCCTGTGGGAGGGACCCCACGGCCTCACAGGGAAGGACTCTTCTCCTGGGGCAGCAGAAGGAAATCTCGGTGATGGACTGACCAAACCTCCCTGCCCGGCCTCCCTGTGCTGTCGGTGGGAAGGAGGGAGGGCCGGGGGGGGCGGGGCGGGGAAGGTGTTTTAAGGGTTTATTTTACTTCTCATTACCCTCCTCTGATTCTGTTAATAATAAATTTTACTTAGCAACTAAGATTGAGCCTGTTTTGCCCTTGAAATATTTCTCCCACTCTCCTTATGCCACCTGTGAAGCATCTGTTGACCCTTTTTACTCTTTTCCCTCCTTTTGCCCAGCTGTGGTAGGCGAGGGTGAGCGAGCGACTCTCGTGGGTGCCCGGCGTTTGGCCAGTGTCAAACCACAACAGTTAGTTAGTTAGTTTGTTTGTTTGTTTCTTTTTTCCTGGTTATAACAACTTTTATAATTCATGCTTTTATTGTCTTTCAGTGGTTATATAGACACTACTAAATGATAGCAGCATTACTGGCCACTTACACCAATAGTCTTGGTATTGGCACACTATATCCTTAAATAAAAGGAAATTACCAGAATGGCTTATTATTACAAAGTGTGTATATTTTTATGAGCACACTTAATGAGTTTCTGTTTAGGTCACCATTGTTCCTGTTTTGTTATCAGCAATATTCATATCTACCATCTAGTTATGTTTTAAGTGAGTTCCTAAATAGAATTACACCAGTTTTTTAATGATTTCTTACCATGTGAAAAGAGTCGTATAAAATCCAAACTGCTTCCTCTTAAATAAAACTTATAACTATACAAAGTGTGAACTGGGGCTATTAACAATCTGCATTTTCTGTTTGTTCTTGACTGATGAGTAGGTTGGTTGTAATAAGATGTGGTTAAATCTCTGCATGAGACAATGCATCATTTGATCAAAAGAAAGAGTAGAGAAAACACTGCTGTCACAAATACTTTGCATGACATCACTGGAAGGGAAGACAAAGTTGGTTTCTCAACTGTGAATTCATCTTCATATGAGTATTATTTGACTGGTGTTTTGCTCAGTAATTTCAGTACAGAAATAAGCAAGGCACGGGCCTGGTTGCTATTGAACTTTGACTATGCCTTCTGATGATCACAAATATTTGGATTTTTTTCTCTGTACCTCACAGTATCTGCTCATAATATTTGATTTGTTTTGAGCAGCTGACAGAAGTTCAGTTTCACCTTACACTCAGACGGAAGAACTGACTTGTCCATGAGACTGAGTTAAGTCCATGAGAAATACTGAAATTAAACATGTTCTGTAGTGGCCAACATGCCTGGTCCATCAAGGCAGGTCAGCACAAAGTCATTGGACTCATCAGGTACCTGACTTCATCAAATGCTGAAAGGATATTGAATTAAGTGATCACCTTAGCTATTAGCTAAGCTGCTGAAGGAGTAGGAACTCTGAAATTAGAGGTAGTGAGTTCATGAAGGAGGAAAGAAAATTCCTCCACTTGTCAGTAGGAAGAGGAATAGTTTCAGATTGGTCAAATAGACAAGATGAAAGACATTTAAGCAAAACTTCCTCTTTCCAGTATGTCATAATACGCATTAGAGAGCTACAAAACCAGAGTAATTTCTTTAACAAGATTCATTATTTTTGATTGACTTCAACCAGGGAAATTAAAGTAACCTGTGCCAAAATCATAAAGTATTTGAAATGTGGAAAAAGATTATCTGCTCTCAATCTTTATTTTCTACTTGATGAAATGAGAAACAAATAATTATAGAGACATTGAAATATTTAATAATAGTACTATATTATTAAATATAATTCTGAGGACTGCCTTAAAGAATTCGGGATAAAACTTGCAGATGACAAAGCTGATCTAAAGATGTCTATTGAGATCATTTGGTAAATTGACTCCAAATACACAAGCATTTGATACGGCTAAAAGTAGTAATGTTATCACAGCTGTAGTAGCTTAACTGTATAATGGAGGGAAGGTTTGTAGGAAGAGGCACTGTTTTTGTATTGGATCAATGGATTTAACTGGAAAAGCACTCCAACCCCAAATATCATGCACAAAGCCCTCTTTAGCTGAAGGACAGGTCTTAGATAATGTAAAAAAAGAGCAAGCTGAAAATGAGAGAGAAAAGCTGCCACAGAATAGACAATATTCCCCCAGTAGTTAGGTATGTCACCAGGGGCATGAGAGATGCATCCCTTCCTGTTTTGAAATGTATGAGTTCCTTAGTGTGTGGGTTTTTCAATATTCAGGCCCTTATCTGTCTGATTTTGATCAATTTCCACGTAGAAAGGAAGAGAGCTCATGTGCCCAAAGCTTCTCTTTTTTTTTCCTTTTCTGAGAATATATGCTGATCTCAAAAGAGATATTTCTCCTTACAAAACTTGCTTGAAGTTGAGCTAAGGGCATTGTTTACATAGAACAGAGCTAAAGGATGTGGGACTTTAGCCTGAAAAGCAACAATTCGGGAAAGGTATTGGGAGTCATGGTGGATAATTTGTTGTTTATGAATTTGTAGCTCAAAGCTGTGACAAGCAGGGCTCTGGCACTCATTGAATGTGAAACAGGAATGTTATCAGGCAGGAGGGAGGTACAGCAGATACAGTCTCCATACGAAGGGCTGAAGAGGCCACCAGTGGTGAGCTGTGTGCAGTTCTGATATGTGCTTCAAAGAGAATACTGCAAATTTAGCAGCCTCAGAAACGACTGAAAAAGATTATTGCAGAAATATATCTCAGAATGAAACTGTTTCCTATGGAGAAGGAGGATATGTGATTTTGAAACAACCTATTTGTAGACTTGACAAAATAAAAACAGCATTTACTTTAAAAAAAATAAAACACAATAAGAGTTACTGAGTGGCAGTTAAGGCTAGAGAAATTCAGAATGAAATGAAAGTACAGCCTTTAACAGTAAACAGGTTAACCATTGGAATCATTGACAAAGAGCAAAGAAAAAGAGATTCTATTGGTTTTATTGAATGTGTGTTTTTAAAAATATATCCTCTACTTTAGCTGTGAGATATAGGCTTGACAATAGAATTTTTAGACGAAATTACTTGGACTGCTTTGTGCAGGAATTGTTCAGGCTTCAGAAACTGTTAATCTAGGAACCGTGCAACCACAAGCACACTGAAAATAACATCTCATAATCGCATTCCTTTTGCAGGTTTTAACTCTGGAAGGCACTCAGCAATGAGCAGAAAACAAACGAACAAAAAAAGAAACAAAAGAGGAAAGTTCTGATGAGTCAGGGACCTGATGAAGGAGGAAGTGGCCACAGCAATCCCTGGCCTCAAAGATGGTATCAGTGGCCACAGCAGCACGAACAGCATGAGCTCAGCTCACTGTCCTTGTCATTAGCAATGATCAGGACCTGGTGCTCACTAACAGCATTCTCCTGGCAGTGGCAGAGAATGTAGGGGGTGACATTCCACACCTGTGGGCAAAATGGGTACTACACAGTTATTAAATATGTGATCTGTCAGACATTTCTGCATCCACCCTCATGAGGAAGAATTAGTACGAATTGATACAGGCGATAGGGACTGAACTATGCAGCCATACACTTTTCTGCTCCTTATTACCACTGTGCAGTTTCATTAGCCTTAACTAACTTCGTTAGTTTTGCTCTAAGGATAACAACTGGTATTACCCATGATTCAGTGAGAGACTCAAGGGGATGAATAATCCAAATTATATATTCAAACCTGAGTACCTGTTGATGCCCTTTGCTGATTGAGTGTCATACAAATGAAGTTAGGCAGGAAGCAGCCATGGTCAAAAGGACAGATAGAATAACAGCCTCAAATCCCTTTCAGATTTTCATTTTTTTAAATAATTTTAGCTAAATTTTAGGGATTGCTGGAGCCCAGAGATTTCAGTTTCTAGCAGACTTGGCTTAAATGTCCTTGCAGTTTACATGCCAAACTCTCCCTCCCCCCTCAATGTTGCAATAAGAGCTGATGCTGTACACCCTCTTTCCTATCCTAAGCCATTATTAGCACATGGAATTTCCGCCTTCTCCTCTGCTTGAAATCCAAGAATTTATACTAGAAAAAAATCCCAACCCCATCCTACAACCCTTATTTGTTATTTAATCTCAACAGAGCTATTTGCCAAGAACTGTTTTTCCCTTTTCTAATGTCTTCAGGCCAATTTTAGTCTTCAGCTCGCAGAGCCTGCTTTCATTTTATGACCAGGAGCTGCTCCAAAGGCGTCATTCATTCCAGTGTCTGTTGACCCCCTAAGCCTCAGGAGCTTCCAGCTTCTTTCCTTTGCTGTCTTCTGATGGTGCCTTACTCAGTGGAGGACAGTTTCTCACAAAACTCATAAAGACCTCAGACCTTTTGCACTGAAAACCTTATTACTTTTGTTCTTTGCATGGTGACATCTCTCTTTCATATGTGACCTGATCTTTTTCCTATGTTTGATCACTAAATCCTTTTGTATTTAGAAGTAGACCATCTTTACACTTGGTGAACACTGAAAAAAATGCACTGTGATAAAACATTTAGGCTTGAAAAAACCCCCACCTAATTGGAGGTTATTTTAGTGATATAAACAATAGGAACAAGAAACCCCCCCACAATTATTTAAGCACAAGGCCTTATATTTGTTCTCAATTTCAGTGGCTCCTGAATAAGCCTAAGGGCACAATTCAAAGATTTTAGGTATTGGGCTGCCCAAAAATTAAGGATCTGGTCCCAGTAAGATCATTCAAAGAGTGAGTCAGGTATCTTTGCTCTAAGCACTACTAATGGCTCTCAGTCTGAGCTCTAAAGACTTTCCAAGGATAATATACAGGGACTGGTGAGAGTTTCATGCTTCAAAAGGATAATAGAGCAATAATACACTGGGTAAGTTACTCAAAAACTATAGAAACAGCCTCAGAGGGCACTGAGCTCTGTCCTTTTGCTGAAGCTCTGAATCCAAGGTTTATCTCTTCATGGGTCCATACACCCACCGAGACTTTTGAAGGGGATTCATCAGGGAGAAGGGTAAGCTGCCTAGATAAATCTATGACCTGATTCTTTATCTGCCATCAGCAGATCTTCATCTCCCCTGCTTCCTGTCTTAAGTTTTTTTGTACAGCAAAGAGGAGTGAATTACAACTGGGCACAGATGCAGCCTTTGAAGTCAGCTCCCTATTCTCACATTCTCAGCCTTCTTCTATAGGCTGTAGGTAGACTCCTAAATTTTCTATATTTTCAGAAGTGCCTGTGTCTAACCATCGCTGTGAAATAATCTTTGTAAACTTTTAAGGTATCCTATTAGCTGTACAGGAAGCCAATTTGCTTCATTACAGATTTTTGTTATCACCCCAACAGAGAAAAAAGACACATTTTTAGGCACTGAGATGGCACAGCTAGGAAGGCCAAATTAATGTGTCTGAATTTTCTATCCTTTGATTATATGAGGAATTGTGATTTTGTTCTTCAGGTCCTATTGTGATAATCATGTCAATAATTCTGATTAGATGGTCCTTTCTCAAACATGGATGTTGAAAAAATGGATCATTGAAATGAACTGTAAACTAAGCAGACATTATAATAATATAAAATATAAGCAGGCAGTCCAAAAACTAAGACAATTCAACAAAAATTTGCCTCTTCTGCTGGTTTTAAATGAGAAGGAGCTATCAAACAGAGCATTCATAATTCCTTCCACAGTAATAATAAATAATGTATCTTCTTCATACCCAAAGTCCATTTTGATACACCTTCCCCATGAAGAAAATGCAAGAATAAAAGTCCCACTGGATTCAGCAGTTCTCTTGCCTGACTCCTCTAAAGCAACAAAACTCCTTATAGAGGAGGGTGACAGAAAGACAGGAAAAACACGGATAAAAACAACAATGAAGCCACCCTAATGTCAAGGTAGCTCATTAGCAATTTTAGAATGAAGACAGATGTATTGCCCTTTTGATAATTTACACAATTTGAGAGACATTGCAAATTCTTTTTTTTTCTTTTGTTCCTAACTACACAAATAGTAGGCCTTAAAGGCCACTTCTTTGAGTGCTGAAAGTTTTACAAATAGATTTTCTTAACATAAAATAGAACTCACTTAAGAGACCTTGTATGGAGGTATACTTTGAAATGGTGCTCTTCATATTAATTGATCTCTCAGTACAACAGGGATCGTGACTCTTATTCACATTTACTCTTTATATTGATGTTAACAGATAAAAAAAATTCCTTTCGTGGTCCATTTGCGTAACTCTGATATTGGATAGTAACATTATAAAGTGTGATCTCTAAAAGTAAATCATTTTGTATTTGTAGTATAACAACAGAAGAATTTAGACCCATCAATCTATGTTTGAAAGATAAAGAGGGCAAAACCCTTTTTTATCATACTTTTCTTCAGCTTCAGTTTTTCATCTTCCCAATCATATTCTTTATTCCTAAGGACTTCCTTTTTTTCTATTACATTAGTGTATTCATAGAGAGCCGATATCATATTGTAGTATGGTATCTGAAGTTATGAAGTTTGCTGTTTATACGAAGCACTGCTAATGTACTTCCTTCACATTTTAAAGCATCTCTAAAGCGATGATTTCCTAAACTGCCAAAGGCCCTGACACTGAAATCTAGTGGGATATGTATCTCCACACAACATATGTGTCTTAAAAATTTTCTTTGTTATCAACAATAAGGTTGCCATTAATTTTTGGTCTGCGTAATCCACAGAAAATCAAAGGCCTCAGATTCCCCTTATCTTTGCAGTGAAGTGTGGGCTACGTACACTGTAGGAATCTTTGGTGTGTGTTCCTTCTCAAAAGCCACATGGTGGAAAGTTCTAGTCGTCAGGTCGATCAGAAGAGTGCTGCACAGACCAAAACAGAGGAGCACTGGAGGAACTCAGAGAGCCTGCAGGGAGAATTAAGATGTTTCATCCTTTCCTTTCAGCTTCCTCAGTTAAACTTGCTCCACCAACCTTGAGATTCTGCTCATACCAATTTGCAAACAAATGACCTTTAAATCTTTTTCATGCTGACAGACGTTCCTAATGAAAGAGGCAAGTTTGGTTCCAGAGAATTTACGCAGAGCCTCACAAAGGAATTGTGGCACTTCAGTTTCATTTTAGGCTTCATTCATGTACTTAACTCTGAGGGAATTCATGAAAACCCAAGCCAAACCAAACCAACCAAAAACCCCACAAACAAACAAACAAACAAACAAACAAACAAACAAACAAACAAACAACAAAAAACAAAAAACAAAAAACAAAAAAAAACCCCACACACCAAAAAAAAACCCAAAACAACACCCCCTCCCACCCAAAAAAACCCCACAAAACAAAACAAAACAAGCTGCTTTTCTGCTAGAGTATTTGAGCATGCACAGGCACCAAAAGTTCTCAACACAAAGCTTAAGTGGGTACTTAAAGTTTTGCTACTGTGCATGCTGAGATAGGCCACCAAGCTGGCTGAGCTGCATGATTCTGTGCCTAAGGCTATCAGGAATTCACAGCTTAGGCATCCCTCTACCAAAGTCCCCTGAGGTCTGGTCTGGTAAACTTCGCAGTACACCTAATACATCCTGACAGCATGAGGGTCACACCAAAGCACAGGAGCCACAGTTATTTCTATTCAAAAGAAGTTATTATTTCAGGCTCCTTTCCTTTCCAGAACTGCTCAGTTTTTTAAAGCGCTTACCAAAGAAGGGAGCTGTGCTAGTTTAGTGATGGTCACTAATACACACTGCAATTTATGTCCAGTTTCAGGGATTTTGTGTACTTCGGAATTAAAGAATTGAACAGATTGATCCAGTCCTATCTGGCAAAAAGGATAAATTTAAAAAATATACTCCAGTCCAAATTGTAAGTTCATAGAAGACATTTAATTTTATGGCATTTCCAAATAACTCAGGTTACCTGTTAGGATGTCATGTTAAGGAACATAATCCTCCCCAGGCTGTGTAGGTATACTCATACCTACATCTATAAATTCCTTAATAAATGACTGCAAACAGGTGTTGATTAAACCATACCTTTAACTTTAGGCTCTTCAACACTCAAGAGGACAATTCCTAATATGGTTTCTGACTCTGATCCTTCATGTCTGTTTCTGCAAAAAATGGGAACAAAGGTTGTGGTTGATACATAGCCTCAAGGAGGCTTTGCTTGCAATGGGGGTGTGAATTCATGACATTTTCATGAAATATTAGATCTGCAGCACTCAGTAATACTGGGTCACTCAACTAGATTCAATATCTCCTTCCCAATTAAAGACAAAATATCTGTGAGATTAGACTTTGGTGAAATTAGTTTTTGGTGAACTAAATGCAAGGGATGATCACTGGACTGACCCAACTACATCCAGATCTGTATAATTATTTTCACTGGAAGGAGTCTGAAATCCTGATGTGCACAATGACCTGTGAAGTTTATACTTTGCTTCCACTGAATTGCTTGAAACCTGCTTCTGCAGTGATATCTTCTAACCATGCACAACTCTGTGTTGAGTCTACCATAGCAGTCATACATCACTGAACATTCATGCTTGGAAAACACAAGATTCAGCTGAGTTTGCCATCTTAGCTGAGCTGAAATGGTTATTACGTGAATTTAAACATACAGAATCATACAGTCTCACTCTATTAGATGTCTTCTGCAATCTCTTTCTACCTGTTAATTGTTTTAGTACTCTCTCTAAATTTCATCATTTACCTTATGTATTTTTTATTTATTTGGTGGTGCAGCTAACTTAAGAGTAATTTTCATTTTTATCTAAAACTTTTTCTCGAGATATCTTGTACTAACTTTTCAGTCTTACTATGTGAAGTAGATGAGAGTCCTGCTTGCTCCTGCATGCTGTCTACCTTTTAATTTAGCTTCCTCTAGGACAGCATTAACAAACAACAAGCAGAGCCACAAAAATTACCAGCTATTAAAAGTTTGTCTAACTGCCATTGTCACCATTAAGTATAGAAAATAGTTTGAAGAAATTCATTGCCTACTGTCACTACTTTCCCTAGAAAGGCAGGATTCCTGTGTAAGAATTTTTTACATGTTGTTTACAATGAGAACAAAGAGTACCAGTTATGATTTGCTTTCAAAACTACTGAATGCTGAGTATAATCCTCTCCCCCCTTCCCAGGCTGCAGGTAGTTCAGATGTAGGTCAGACAGTGCACAACAACATCTTTCAAATCACTCAACATTATTACCCACAACTCAGCTGCTTGTTCATCAGCCAGTCCTTTGTTGTCTGCAAACAACTTATCTGAGGTCTACAGGAAAAATATCACAATTTTTCCAGGATATAATGAAAGTGTGTCATTCACTGTTTTGTTTTTTTGAGATTTCAATTCCTAGTTGTTACACTGCTTTATGTGAGGTCAGTAAGAACTGGGATATCACAGAACACATATTCTTAAAGTTGCGTAATAAACTTGCATGTAAGTAATTTTGATACCCAGGTATGCAGTGAGACCTGGGTAAAGGATTTAAGAAGGTATAGCTTTTAAAATGTCATCCACTTACTTACTCCATGTATAGAGTCTTTGGATTTGCCCTTTTGCTGCCAGCAACTTGATTTTACTTGTCAAATGTTAGTCCAGCTTACATTTCTTTTATTTGTACCAACCACATTAAAAAGGAAAATATATTTTTAAAACTTCACGGTAGTGAGTTCAGTGACTTCAA
>VYZQ01042614.1:28690-44155 GCA_013400655.1 Mystacornis crossleyi | reverse complement strand
CCTTAGCACAACTTGAGGCCATTTCAATTTGTTCTGTCACCTGTTACTTTGGAAAAGATACCACATCCCACCTGCCTAAAACCTCCTTTCAGGTAATTGTAGAGAGTGACAAGGTCATGCCTAAGTCCCTATTTCTCCAGGCTAGACACCCCCAGCTCCCTCAGTTTCTCCTCAGAAAACAGGACTGGCCCCAATTCTGAGCCCTGGGGAACATCCCTGGTGTCTGTCCCCAGCTGGGTGTGACTCCATTCCCCACCAGTTTCCGGGCCTGGCCCCACAGCCAGTGTTTTACCCAGCAAAGAGCACACCCATCCAAGCCATGAGCAGTTGTTTTCTCCACAAGAATGCTGTAGGAGATGTCGGAAAAGACCGACCCACAGCCTCTCCCTTATCCACTGAGCAGGTCATCTCACCATGGAAGGAGACCAGGGTAGTCAAGCAGGACCTGCCTTTCATAAACCCATTCACAGACAGAATCACACTGATAACAGGTGAAGTGAAGGAGCAGAATCAGAACATAAGAGCAAAGTTTTGTCTAAAGGTATTTTAAATGCACACAAAATTGAACACACTGACTGGGCAGATTTCTCCCGTATCACAACAAAGAAGTGTGATATGCATTTTAATATGCATATTAAACACTCAAAACCTCAGAGAAATGCTGACATCAATAACATCGTGGCATGTTTTGACAGTTTTTGTAAAAATCAATGCAAAATGCTTGATGCAGGTTTCCTTCTTTTTACAGCATTTGTACCATGCTATTTGAGATAGCAGTAGACTGGGAATAGGCTGGTAGGCTGACTGGTAGATCTGGGCACAAGAAAACAGGATTACGAATACATTAACATTTGTGAAACCAATATATTGAATTACCAGGCACAACAGCTTGACATACTAGACCTCAGCAAAAATTAAAACATTAGCATAAATTAAAGCTTACTAGCTGTGGGGAAATAAACATTTTACCTGGTCTACAGATGATGCTAAACAAAATAAAATCATGTTAATTTCTTTTTTTAGGTCAATAGCTGGATTTTCAATGTATACTTGGGCTCCCAGAAACTATGTTTTTAGCCCAAAATTCTATATCAAAAATGTACCCTTAAAATCAGAAAACATCATACACACAGATATAAATTTTCCTTTCTATTCTCAGAATCATCATGCACAGAAAAAACATTCTTTTTACTGCAATTCTGATATTTCTCTTTGGGAAACAAATCATGAAAACTAAACATTTCAAATCTGTGGCCTTACTTTCCATATTTAGGAAGGTGTATATATGTATGTTTAGGTCTAATCTTTCTTGCAAAGAAAACTTTCAAAAGCGCAAGTAGTCACTGATCTACCTGATAGCTAAAATTATGACTACATTTTACTTTCTGTTAAGTGTTCACCTCGGAATGGTTTTAAACTTCAGTGTGATATGCAAACCCTCTGGAATGCCAGTATTTCTCCTTCAGAAGCCAAAGGGAGTGACGCATTGCACACCTCTGCTTCTGAGCAACAACTTCTGGCACAACTTCTGGGCAGGCTCCTCTGCCCAGCTGTCCAGGGCAGGCCACAGGCACTGCGTAGCTCCAGCCAGGCAGTGGCAAGTCCAAAACTACCAGATAAATGAAGATATTCTTGAGTCAGACTTTGTTTTCTGGGAACACTGAGTTGATACCACCAACACAGAATAGCTATGGGTGAAGCTGAACAAGCTGTGGCATTTGAAAGAGAGACCTAGAAGGTTTTCCCAGAAATATTCTATTTCTCTCTCTCTCCTTCTTCTAGTCTACTCCCATGAATGGAAGATGCCATATTGCTGAGATCTTCAAAAGCAAAGGTGCAGCTCCCATTCCTTCTCCTAAAGTCACGTTCTTACTTTGATGTTGGAGGCAAAGTTTTGGATGCACATTGAACCATGCTGCCTTTAGCAGGGGGAAGTCAGGGCAGTACAGCAGCACCTCTGTTAAAAACCCTGACTATGACTGCTCACTGTTCAAAAATGAACTGTGCTTCTCTTTCTTTGTCATGGACACATCGATTTTTCTGAATGTGATAGCATCTATTATTCAATGTTTCCCTAAAAAATGGGGTGAGAAGAAGGACAGTACCTTTGTGATTTGAAGAGAAAAAGTTCTTTCATCAGGAGCTAGTCATTTTAACATCCTACCTCCCTTGTTAAAGAATGAAGTGAGATCCTCTAATATGTGACCGAAAGAAAAAAGTGAATAAATATATCATTACACACTCACATGCACACACACAGATATAAAGATGCCAAGTTGGAGAACAGTTAGCAAATTGACATGTTTATTTATTATTAGCACTTATTTTAGTAATTCAAATGATGTAACATCAACTGATGCCCTTATGCGCTGTCACCTCTTCATATCAGACACCCATATAAACAAAACAAAATATAAATATATGTACAAAATATTGAACCTAGGGTAGAGAGAGTTCTGAGTTGTCTGGTCAAGGTCCTAATTTGTCTCCAAAGTTTGGAAATATAAATCTGGTGCATTTGCAGTTACAACTGTTCTTTGCACTTGACCAATACACCATGAATAGGCATAAATAATTAAAACTAAAGCAGCAAATAAATTAGGGGTGAATATTGTGATACATTATCCTGAATTTTAAAATTGTAGTTGGTCATTTATAAGCTTAGTAGTAGATCAACCAACTATTACAATAAATTAGAGAGTTTCAGTTAATTAATGGCCACCAGATATCTCCCATATTGTTTTCTCTATACAATAGAAAAACACTCACAATCATGGAAAAATCAATGAAAACAAATGAATAAGAGCTAAAGAGTTCAGCCAGTGCATTCTCCTTGATTCATGCCCAAATCTACAGTATTTTCTTTAAAAATCAACCACAAATTACTGTGATTTATACTGCTCCTTGAACAAAAAAGCAACAGTTGCATGTAATTACATTCCGTTGACACTGCATATCTCTGTAAGGAGGCATCCATTAAAATATTTACTTTTAACACTATTAGCTTTTTTGGTCTCTGAAAAAAAGTTCAATCCAGAATTATTGTCTATTTTTCTTTGGTCTCCATGTCAGTAGCTAAGTATAAACCAATTTTTTGTGCTTCCTCAGCAATTCCTTACTTTAAAAGTGAAGAATGAAGGGGGAGTAGCCTGTAGCCTTATTCTTGTTTTTCATTCTGCGCACAAACTTGTGAAAGGATGAAGGAAGTAGATCTATAGAATGAAATTGCTGGCATAGAGGATCAAAGGCAAGTGAGAATCCTACATGCCTTGTTTAGACTGGCTCCAGTTTGATCCTGTGGGCTCATTTCCCATTTGCAGTTAGCACTCATTCGGTGCTTTCCCAGAGTAGCTTTTCTCACGTTATTTTCATCCAACTAAATGTCGTGTAAGCACTCTGAAACCACTCAGTAGTACAAACCACATGAAGGTAAGCATGGCCAGTCAGGATATTAACTGCAGAAGAGTAAGGAACCGAACTAAGATACTCATGTAGTTGCACATCTCCCCGTAGAGATCCTATAAAGCCATGTTTAGTACAGAATGGTTGTGTTCTGGGCGTGTTCCCAGGTGCATAACATCATACGGGCTATGTTTAAACAGTCTGAGAATGTGGCAGAGCTGCAGAGCCTCCGCTCAAAGCAGCCATTGAAGGTTTGGCATTTCTGTTTCTACTGTGGCTTTTTTCTCAGTGATACTTGTGAGGGTGTACGTGCATGGTCACGTCAGAAAGTGGTGGCTAACAGATGAAACGTGATAAATTTACCTAAGATGAAAATCACATTCTACCTTGAGGCTGTTCTGACCCAACCAGTGCTAAAAACACAAGGGAAAGGTCAGAGTTTTGCCAGCGTTGTCCAGCATTTTGTTCTCAGCACTGCATGTTGCCAGTCACAGCAACTGGGCCAGGTGAGCTGACCTCTCCATTCAGAGTGCTGGAGTAGTTTCTGGCTTTGGTCAGAAGGGAAAAGAGCTTCAGTATGAATACGTAATGTATTCTCACTCAAGTGCCTGGGATGAATATCACCAGCTGTAAGTTCTGAGGGAATTTCCTCCTATAGTTCCCTACGAACAGTGTTGCTGCTTTAGGATCAGAGAATTCCCTCAGGCCACAGGCTCATATATCTTTGTATGCTTTCTACTTCACCACTTATTTATCAGTAAGAATCTTTGTCTACAGGTGATGGACATTTGGTTGCAGAAAAAAAAGCACAATAACTTTTTGCTGTTGTACATTTTAAGCAAAATGAGACAATTTTCAGTAAAACATTTAAGCGCAAGAGGAAAATTTTTCAGTGTACTTATTCTAAGTGTTAGCAGCAGCAATTTTTCTTTTAGCTTGCAGAGTGAACTCAAAGTTAACCTTTTCTTGGAGGTTGCTCTAAGTCTGTTCAGCTCCTTTGCGCTTAATGGATTCATTTCCGTCATCTGAATTTTGCTCCAGAAGCAGGTAACAACTTAAATAGCTACTGTGTAACTTGTGTAACTGCTGAGGAGGGGGAAAAAAAAAAATTAATTCTCTGGTAAACTATATCCAATTAGAAAAATATTCAAATTCAAATCAAGGGGAAAACTGGGCAAAAATTATGTCTCCCCATTGAAAACATTATCTACTGAATTTAAAGTGAATCACGGATTCACCTCAGAGGCAACTTTATATTAAATTTTAATCAATGTTACGTTGTTGAATTTTAGACCAAATTGCAGCAGAGAATTGACTTTTTTTTTTGAAACTGGATGATTACATATTTTGAACAAATGATACAAAATTATAAAATAAAATTATTGAAGAATGCATACATCTAACTTCATGGAAAAAAATCATATTCTCTCCAAGTAAGGAATATGGAGTCCTTCAGTGTGTCTGCCTAGCACATGAATTTCTGATAACACACTGAAGTTTTAATGAAGCTGAAAGTTCCTGGCATAATAATACCTACTGCTTGGCAGGCTTGCAAGAGGGTAAAAGCTAAAGCTTAATGCCCAAATTGATCTTTCCATGGACTATTGGAGCAGGAACCCAGAGTTGCAGTCATTCTTTCCTCTTCAAATGACTTTCAGATTTCAAAGGCTTGGTTTAAAAAAAAAAAAAAAAAAAAAAAAAAAAAAAGGGGGGGGGGGAATAAAAAAATCATTAATATTATCAAGTGATGTTTTCGTAGGATGTAAGAGAATCTAAAAATAACATTGAACACAGAAATTAAATTACAGTTTCAGTTAAAAATACAGCATATTATACTTGAAATAACCGTCTCGTGGAGGTAGCACAGAGCACCACAATTATTACAGCATCTTAATAAAACTACAAAATTATAAGTGAAAAGTTGAAGAGAGGACAGGTTAAGTTCTTGCCTTTTCTTGTTCATGTTATATCCTTGGCATGAGGGTGGATTGACTGGATAAAATCACAGGCTGTACTTTTCATTTTTCTCAGTTTACACAAGAGAGTGGATTGTTTTCTGTCTCACAGCTTTCTTAGGGGTTTACAGTTGGTTTGTTTTCAAACAAGGAAGAAATATTTTTTTCAATTACATTTCAGCAGAAGCTACAGATGGAAAAAAAGATTCAATACTGAAACGTCCACAATTTTGAATTCCAGCATTTCAAGGATCATGTATCACATGGAAATGATGCATAACTGTATGCAGCCATAACACAAACACAGCGCTAGGTACTAGAGATGGAGTTATCCATATCCTTCTCATGTCCCATAGCCTTCATAGTTTTCTCATAGAAGAAGTGGGGTCTTATTTTCTTTTGGTTCTTTTTGTAGCAATCTGATGTCCTCAGTATCAGTATTAATGTATAGAAAATCGTGGCAGCTGAAGGCAGTGCATTGCACTGATTGTTTCCATGTTTTGGCTGTAATGGCTGTAATTGATTGTGCAGGGTGGTAGAGTGGGAAGACTAAAGAGCAAAACATCTGCTTGAGACACCTACTTCACCCTAATTTAGACAGAAAAAGGGTTTTTGTCATCTATTTCCATTTTCTAAAATGAACCATGCTATGAGCTTCAGTGTCTGTAGCATTACCCAAATATAGAACCATCATCACAGAGTGGTTTGGGTTGGAAGAGTCCTTTAAAGATCACCTAGTCCAGCCTGGGCAGGGACAGCTATCACTAGGTCTGGTTTTTCAGAGCTTCTTCCAATCTGGCCTTGAGCACTTCCATCTACAAATTCTCTGGGCAATCCATTCCAGTGTCTCAACACTCTCACCTTAAAAATTTCTTCCTCCTGTCCAATCTAAATCTAGCCTCTTTCAGTTTAAAAGCATTATCCCTTGTCCTGTCACTACAGACTTTGGTAAAATTCTTCCTCCATCTTTCTTATAACCCTCTTTAAGTACTGTCATGGGTTGGCACCCCTTCCTGCTCTTCAGGTTTTTCCTTCGTTTTGGCTCAGTTTCCTTGAGGAAGTGGTTTGCAGCAATAGGTGCTGTAATTTCCTCCAGAACTTCATAGAACAAATTAATTTGAATATAGACAGCTCTATTGAGCCACTTAGAGAAGGGGTACGCCCTGTGAATTCAGATTAAAAGGAGATGAAGGGCGGGAATCTTTCTCTTGCTCTTCCGGCGAAGACAGAGGTAACAGAGGGCCCGCTCAGCCCCCTGGGGGGGGCTGGGCCGGCCCGGCGGGGCCCGGCTGGGCCCTGCCAACGCGAACCCAGGTGCAGGCCTGGTGGGAGGCCAGGCCGGGCCATGGTCCAGCTCCGCCGCGGGGCCATGGCCTTCACCTTCCTCCCCTCGGCCCCAGGGGTGGGGGGCTACAGCCCCAGGCCCAGGGGTGGCGGGGCTGAGATGCTTCCCCCCCACCCCTTCCCTTCAAACCCAGCTCTGGCTGCAAACAGCTGCACAGCCGAGGCTGCCGCTTCACGAGAGATAACATCCAGTTTTCAAGGTCCCGCACGGGAGGACTGGCCTCTGCAGTGCTGTAAGTTTTTCCTCCGAGATATGAAACCTGCAATCCTTTCCCAGGAAAGGCAAAGACACAGAAGAAAGGACTGAAGCCTAGAGAGAGGAGAGAGAGGAGATGCTAGAAGCTGAAAGCTCTTTTGTAAACCTATGGTGATGGACTCAGATATAGAAACTCCCTTTTAATTTCATTATAAGCTTTTTGGGGGGGAAAGAGCTTTCCAGCTGAGATGAAGATGATTTTGGATTTGTTTTTTCTCTTCTTCTTTTTTCCTGGACTGTTTCAAACTGAGGTGCAGGTCTGGAGTGAGTGCTCACCTCGGCCCCCCACTCTGATGAGAGGAGCTATCTACAGAAAGGACTTTAGATTTTTTTTCACAGGTTTTCTCTCTATAGCGAGGGGGGTTTATCCTGGAGATAGATGAAGAGAACTTTTGTTTTTTCTGGAAGTGCTTGTCCTTAAAATTGTACCCCCTGCAGCTAAAGGTGAATCCTCGAACACAGTTGTGGCGAAAGCTGTGATCAGGGAAAGGGACTCTCACATGTCAACAGAAAACCACCCCAGACGGCGGTCGTGCTGTGACGTGGATGCCATGAGAAGATTGTTCTTGTGGAAAAGTTCCATAGCTGAGCAAAAGAGACTTCTCTCACTCAGTGGACTGACATAAGATTGTTACAGAGGGGCAAACTGGCTGAATTGATTTTAAGTTTGTGTCTTTATATTATAGGTGGACAGAGGAGGTACTGGAGAAAAAGGGCGTTAATTTGCTTTAATTCCTTCTTATTCCATTTTACTTGTAGTTGTAGTAATAAACTTCATTATATTCTTTAAAGTTTGGTGCCTGCTTTGTATTCCTCCCTGTTCTTATCTCACAGAAAGGGGAAAATGCAAACTAAACCACCACAAGTACCGAAAGGCTGCTATGAGGTCTCCGTCAAGCATTCTCACTCCAAGCTGAATAATCCCAACTCTCATATTTTATTCCTAGGAGCGATGTTCCATCCCTCTGGCCATTTTTTTTCCCCTCCTCTGGACCCTCTCTAACATTTCCATGTCTTCTTCCTGATGGGGACATCAGAGCTGGAGCCAGCACTCTAGGTGGGCATCTCACAGGAACAGAGTAGGGGTAGGAAATCACCTCCCTTAACCTGATGATCGCAGTATATCTGAGCTACAGTGACTGAGACCTAGGAACAACAAATCATGAAACCCAGCAAATTTGAACATACAAAGGCATGGGCATAGAAACTGGCAGGGGAAATCGAAAACACACTGGGGGACTGAACTAGATTTTTTCCATTCCAAATAATGATTCCATACACACCAGTTTTAAGCATTACTGTAAACTGAGTTATTTCACTCCTATTCCTCACCTTCAGATAGATTCAGCCAGTTTTCAATCTACAAAATTGAGTCTTCATTTAGCTTTAAGAATATTTGTTTTCAGGGCTTATATATATATATATCTGAGAAAACAGTATTTTTCATATTTTTTACAGACTGTCTTCAAGAGAGTACATCTGTTTGTTGTGCTAACTGCATTCTTGCTGCTTCATATTTTCATTGGGAAAAAAAGAAAAATATAATCAGTCACCTATTAATTAAGTTCATCTCATTAAGGCATAAACTAGCATCAGCCATTTCCCATTTATCACCACTTCTGGTATTTTGCTAGTCATTTGTTCTTCTCTGGCCCAGCAGTGATCACTACTAGCATGGTAGTGGGGAAGACTAAGACTGAGTTTGACTCTCCACACCCATGAAAATCAGGTTGCAACTGCTCTGACACATATACGAGTTCTTCTTCAAATGATAAAAAATCCAGTCACAAACAATATTTCCCCATTATTCTACCAAATAAATTGAAGAAGATATCAAAAAAGACTTGTGCATATAAATAGACTACCTTTTTCATGTTAGCATGGTATTTTGTCTCATTTAATTAAAGTCATGCTTGTATTCAATCTGCCACAGCAGAATTCTGTGCCTGCCCTCTGCCCTCAGGCTGCAAACAGACTAAGAAAACAGTAACTCTGGTTTCATCTGCAGGTGGCCTGTTCAAATTCTTTTCTCTTTGCCAAAACCAAAAATCTCAGATAGAAACAGATGCAACAGCTATTTCATGCAGTGGGAAAGAGCAGAATGGGCAAGGTTCTATCTCCTGGGTCTTGTGTCTGATTGGCACAAGCTCTGCTCATAAAATTGGCAGGGGAGCAGCCCCTCAGAGTTTTCGGTTTGAAAGAAAGTTGTTGGTCCCCTGCAGCAGTTATAAATAAAACTGAGAGGGAAAATAGATCTTTAAAGGTTACTGTTCTATCATTGTCACTGTCTTGGAGCCCTGCACTGGCTTCTGGTTTTTATATTTAAGAACTTTAAGTCATGGTAGGGCACTGAAAACTTCCAGAAAAGTATGATTCATTATTTCTGTCTAAATAAGTAGTTAGGAATGTAGCCAAAGTGATGGTCAATACAACCAATTGCCCAAGTGAAAAACATCATATTTCAATATAAAAAATAAAATGTCCATGTTTACTTGAGCCTACTGTGAAAATGCAGACGCAACAACACCTTGCAAAACCCAAAGAGCTAGAGCCTTAGACTTCCAAGATCAAGCCTACGGGGTCATAAGTATTGAATACAGTTCTGAGTTTTTCAGAAGGGATTAAACTTTCCCCTTACAATATGTCCTTTCCTATTACAGCAGGTTTGCACAGAGCTCCATCTGAAGGACCTTCCTCATTACTGGTTTTCTCTGAGCTGCTCCTTTGCTATTTGGAACAGTCATATCAGCAGGTGGACACTACTTATTAGCTGTTAATCTGAATATTTTCAAGAATAAGTCTGAATGGTCTATTTCAGGGTCCTTTTATTAGGCTTCAGTGAGAGAATTTCACTGCATGAAACAGGCAGTGCTGCTTCTGTAGAACTGGAGGCATCACTGGCGCAATGGCCTTCAGCTACTTCTGCCTTCCTCAGAACCTGAAGAGTAACATAATACCTGTAAAACCTTAGAAGGGAGGCTTATTTCATAACACCTGACAAGGGGACACAGGACCAGACGTCATGCTTTCCACTGCATGAAAAAATTTAGCAGCTGCTAAAGTCTGAAGCAAAGCATTGTTCAATTCATAGCAGCTCGCGTCACTCTGGATCTAAAAGCTTGAGGCAAATCATCTCTGTGTCAAAAAACAAGAGCACCATTAATATAGACAGTT
The DNA here is from genome assembly GCA_013400655.1 of Mystacornis crossleyi. NCBI lineage: Eukaryota > Metazoa > Chordata > Aves > Passeriformes > Timaliidae > Mystacornis > Mystacornis crossleyi. Next base: position 34,024 of record VYZQ01042614.1, on the reverse strand, counting down.
AATTGTCAGTAACTTCAGTTTGTGCTTCCTAGCTAAACAAAACCTTATTCATCTCTTCCTTCGAACTTTTTTTCCTCATATACAGTGTGTTCCCACAAAACCCCACAGGCAAGTCATCCCATCAAATCTATGTTTTGGAGCACCAGTGATGTTAACTGGCACATGGCATCGCATTTATTTTATGGTTTCTAGACACTCCATGCATGGGCAGACAATGTGTCAGGATTTCAGATACCACACAAGATGACAAGTGTAAGCGTGCTATCAGTAGAGTTATGTTACTGTGGGCTATCCCTGGCAGCTGGCTCAGTGAGCCTTGAAGCCCACTCCACACGGATGTGATCAGATGGTGAGCTGGCACTGCAGTTCTGTCCCAGGTTCACTTAAATGTACAGCTCTTAGTGACAGCAGAAGTTGTGATTTCAAGTTTGGCAGGGAAAGAGCATTAATATTGATCTGGTATCCATGCAAACTAAGTACATGGGACTGGTATGAAAACGTACAATTAGTTTTTCAGAGATGGCACTAAAATGAAGACAGTGATAATGATGCAAATAAAATGCTTTCAAAGTAGGGCTGAGTGTGGCTTTGCTAGAAGAACAGTGTTCCTCTGCTTTTCATGCATCTAAATGAGCACCAGTTTTGAAACTCATCCTGCAGTCTTTAGACTCTACATAGGTCTAAAGAGATGGTGTATAGCATAAAACATTCTCCTTTTTTAAACTCAGACTTCTCTGCACTGCTATTTCTAAACCGTGGGGTCCTTTCCCCTTTGTAGTTGTGGCATTGCTTATATGACTGGAGAGGGCACAGTTTAGTGCCTCTCTCCCCACTGGAACAGCACAGCACCCAGTTGGCCCCTACAAGCAGCATCTCACAGGGAGCTGTGATGTGAGCTAAGCCCAGGAGGGCAAGCAAATGAAGATGACAAGGAAAAGCACAGAGCGAAAAAACAATATTAAAATCTTCTCTGTGTTTTTCTTCATATTTTTTTCATATTATTTACTGGCAGTAAAAGCATACAAAACCCAGGAGGCAATGGGATGTTTTGCAGAATGGTTTGCAGAGCACATCAGACCAGGCAGAACTACGGTGAAGGCAAGTGAAGCACTGGCTCTACTGAGTCAAGGGTAACTTCTCCCCTCACCTTCAGCAGGGTCCAAACTACCCCACATATTGTCAAATTACGATACTTGCTAGGATGTCACTTGGATTCAAGGGGTTTACTTATTTCATTTGTTGAGGTTAGAAATTCTGCTGGAGAAAAAGCAGTTCCTGGGAAACATATGGAACGAACTCCGGCACCCTGTGCGTTAGATTGCATTCTGGGAGCTATGGCAAGTGTGGATTGCGCCTCTACACCAGAAAAGGTTCCCATCTCTTTTTGTGAGGGAGTAGTCAAAGTGAGCTGCAAATTACAACCACCCCGCTTCCCTGTTCTCCACTTTGCCTCCTGGACCTTCATGCATGGATTCATCTCCACTGGCCAAAGGAACAGAACAAGGAAATTATTAAAATCTTTTCCCCTGTCCAGCCACATGCTCTGTTCCCAAGCAGGCTGCATCGAAACAACATCTAGGCATCACTGGCAAGGAACAGCCAAGCCCTTTGACCTTGAAATCCAGACTTTTCAGCTCCTGCTTTTTAATTCTAGTTCTATTTTCCTTGTAGCTGTAGTATCAAAAGAATGTAAAATTCTGAACTCAAGGATTTTGAGTTAATGCCCATTACTGAAGAGGGAATAATTAATATTATTCAATTTGAATTTTCCTTTCATTTTTTCCTTGTGAAAAAATTTGCAAATGATTAAATGATTCTCACCATTTCCAGCTTTTGATTTACTTAAATTGCTATTTACAGTTTACTAAAACAGTAGCTACTTGAAGTGACAGAATTTTTTCCATACTTGCTGTTGCTATTCTATTATTTATTTTAGACTAATATGAATTGTGAGAGCTTTCAAAGCAATTTTCCCACTACATACTTGCAAAATTTTTTTTTAAATTTTAATTCAGCTGTCTTGCTTTTGTTCAAATTTTTTCTTGAACTTGGTGAAAATTACCATAAATCCAAAACTCAGGAGAAGTCAGGCAAGCTGTCTCAGTATCCTTTGACACTTTTAGAGTTGTCTTTCTTACTGGAATATAGGATAAGATAGTGATACTTGAAGTGCTATTTTAAAGCTAACAACTTGAAATACTGAATAAGCATGGCAGAATATGAAGAAAACTCTTCTGATTTGTTCCAGAAAAAATGTATTTTCCTTGAATACTGTATTCACAGCAGTATTTTTGAGACCTCTACACATAAAAAAGTAAGACATCCTTTGACTCTGAAACTACAGTGATTTCCTGTATTTATTTCATAGAATGGCCTTGTGCAGCATGTAGAAAAAGACTATTTGCTGTTTTTCACATGGCAGATATTTTCTAGTACAGGATGAAGTATAATAACAGAGGTATATTAGATACAGATATTTTGACTGCTATCTTTTTTTTTTTAGGTATTGGCTTTTAACAAAATAACAAAATATAACAAAAATAACAAAAAATAACAAGCAAATTTAAATAAGTGAATAATTCTGGCTTTCACTGTTTTTTTTCCCTTCCTGAGCTACCTCTCAACTATATGAAAGAGACAGTACCTCAAAAAGGGCAATTAAAAAAAAAAAGCAGTGAATGAAATTTAGAGCTTCATTCTAAAAAAAGAAAAGAATTTTCTGTCTCTCCTCATCTCGCAATGCAATAAAACATTTTGATTTCCAAGAAGGTGCTTTCTGGTTAGGAAAAAATAATGCATAAGTGCAGAAAAAGGGGAAATTACTTCTAGGAATGACTTAACAGCACTGGAACATCTGATGCTAATATCCCAAACTCCCTCCAGATAACTAACTGGGGAAACAATTGCTCTGAATTCAAATCAATTAGTGAATGAGAAAAAAGCTAACTGCAACCATGGAGTTACTGGGCAGCCTATGGAGGTTACCAGGAGTTTGTACAATTCTGACTGTGTCACCTGATCCAGTAAAAACTTAGAAATTAAAATTATCAATCCCTCTACAGAATCTGACAATATGTCTATTATAACACTAATAATAATAACTAATGTTAGGGCAAGATACTTGTCCTTCATGTTTTCAAGCAATCTCTCTTTGCTCCGCCTGTTCACTAAAGAAGTGATTTGGCCTCAACAGTGATGAAAGCAGTGGGATTAGGGGCTAAAAAGTAGAGAAAATAGATTTATGAAAGGAGTAATTCAAACTATGGTTCATAAATAAAAATATCATCTCCAAAAACATTTCCTTAAGATACTTTCTTAGAATCCATTGGCACAGATATAGCTTTAGGCTTTATCAATGGCAATAGTATGTTGCCTGCACTGGTACTAATCTTGCCTAACTACTAATTTCTCCAGGCAGTCTGAATATGTGCATGTTTAAAGGTATTACTTAAAAAAGTCCTGACTGACAGACAGAAGTATGCAGATAATTAAGGATATCCAGATGCTGAAGGTTTGTCATGCTGATCCAGAAGGAGCTGGAGTGGGTTCAAAATGTAATTCAAATTCTTTCTCCTTTTTTTTTAATTTCTTTTTTTTTTTTTTTCTTTTTTTTTTTTTTTCTTTTTTTTTTTTTTTCTTTTTTTTTTTTTTTCTTTTTTTTTTTTTTTCTTTTTTTTTTTTTTTCTTTTTTTTTTTTTTTCTTTTTTTTTTTTTTTCTTTTTTTTTTTTTTTCTTTTTTTTTTTTTTTCTTTTTTTTTTTTTTTCTTTTTTTTTTTTTTTCTTTTTTTTTTTTTTTCTTTTTTTTTTTTTTTCCACTATGGTCAAGTTGCAGTCATGCACATTAAAAAGGGAAACTTTAAAAAAAAAAAGAAAAAAAAAAAAAAAGAACTGAAAATTTCTTCAAAGTTGAGCTGCCCCACATCTAGATATACTCCTCCAAATAACTGAATGTAAGTGTGGGTATGGTTTTAGCATTTGTGTACAGTGGGGCATTGCCTGCTGTGCTCTGGTTCTTTTATGATACGTGAGCAGCAGTAGGGAAGAATTCTGCTCTGGGATATAATGAAATGGGAGTCAACTGAATAACCTGGAAAACATTCCAAGTTTGACAATCAGGTCTGTGAGATAAAATATTTATTGTATAAGGTAGGAAGAAGAGAGAGAGTTACAGTCTGCAAAAAGTGCATTCAAATTGCAAAATGAAAATTAACTGCTTATGTCATCCACATTAAATCCAAAATGTTGTGATGGCATTGCTTCTCTACAACATCTATTAGTAGTATTATTTATTTGAATACCCCCAAAAATGAGCTTGGTGTTTCATGGAGAGATATCAAAAGGTGTCTCTTCTCAAATGATCTCACAAGGGAAGAAAGTACAGGGTGAATATTGCTTTAGAGTGCTTATCTTTGCAACCTGAATCCTTTTTGACATAATAGTTTGTGTATAATAGAAAGCAAAGCTTGAAAATATGTTTCAGTGACTTCACTGAATGTCCTCAAAATATTATCCTCATTTTATGGTTAATATCCATAGAGAGAGCTGTACAACTAATGTTAAAAATGTTAAGCTGCAAGAAGCTGAGGTGTGAAATGAAATGATGAAGTAGTCAGCAACTCCCAAATGGCGTTAAAATTCAACCCCTTCAGTGTCTCACTACCTGATTCGAAAAGTTCACCCAGCCTTAACTTTATGCCTGTAGAGTCCTGTGAGGCCTGTGAGCAGACAGAACCCTGAAGTTTGTGTTGAATAACTCCAGGATCAATACTCAGCTATAACATCTGTAAACTGACGTGTTTTAGAAAGAAGGGACAAAAAGGAACACTCATCAGGAAGTTGAGCAGGGGGCATGAGAATTTGAAAAAACACAGTGCTAATTATCTCTGATTTCTGTGCAGAATCCCTGGTACCTTTTCAGAGGTCATAGCAAGGAATTCTTTTAACAAATATTTGTACAATATTCTGTTCAGAAAGGTGAGGTTTAATAGAGTCACAGAGGGGTTTGGGTTGGAACAGACTTAAAAAGATTATCTAGCCCAACCCTCCTGCTGTGGGCAGGGACACCACTCACTAGATCAAGTTGCTGAAAGCTCCATCCAACCTGACCTTAAACACTTCCAGGGATGGTTCATTCGCAGTTTCTTTGAACAACCTCTTCCAATGTTTGAACACCCTCACCTTAAAAAAAATCTTCCTCATGGCCAATCCAAAACTACTCTCTTTCAGTTTAAAAGCATTTGTCCTTGTCCTGTCATTACAGGCTTTGATAAAAAGTCTCTCTCCATCTTTCTTACAATCCTCCTTTAAGTATAGCATGTCTGCAATAATGCTTCA
>VYZQ01042614.1:3874-17447 GCA_013400655.1 Mystacornis crossleyi | reverse complement strand
AGTCCTTACCTTTTCTCATAATTTCGCCATATCCCACATTTGGAATTTGTCATCAGGAAAGAGAAGATTGTCCAAGGAGGACACTAATCAGTGACAGACCTTTTGAAATTATATGTAAAGAAACCAAGTTTCTCTTTAAGCAGAGAAGACTGAGCAAGTGAAGCAGAAGTGTTGTTGCCAAAACAGATATCAGCAGCTGTCAGGGAGGAAAGAAAAACCTTGTAGCTGAGGCAACAGAGTAAATGGATGATCGCCCAGAAAAAACAGAAGGACCTGGCAGTGGAGCAAATGCTGCAAACATCTGCCTGGTATCTGCAATACAGAAGGGCTCTGAAGTGTTTTTATCAGTTCCTTTTATCTGCTGAGTACTGATCTTATGCTCTGTCCCTCTGTGCCTGCAAGGATCCTTCATCCCTCCTATCCTTTCGTGTTCTGTGTGCTGCAGACTAATTGTCTTCACTTTGCTTTGCTCAGAAGGCACCACAGAGGCTTTTTCCTATGTTCCTTGTTCCTTATGACTGGAAAATATTTGGAAAAAAGGAGTCCTTCTCTATGAGGCAAGAGGCCAATTAATGTCCCAGGAGGAACTGTCTGTTCTTGTGCACTTCCTGCAGCCCATTTGTGTTGGTACTGCTCATCCCTTTCAAGACGCCAGACTATCAAGTGAGTCTAAAAGTCACACAGCATTTGACCTCCGGAGGAGCCAGTGACACTGAGAAAAACTGCATCAGTAACTTATAAAAGAATAGTAACTTTTAAAATAAGGCAAAATTCCTTTCATTCATCATTCATTCAAAACATTTATCATAATGGCTGCCTTTCAGTAGAAATCAAGGTGCTATTCTCAACCTTCCATGTGAATTACCTCTTCTCATTACACTAGAAATATATTAATGAAATTCTCCAAACATCTATTTAATGTAGTTTACATAAGCTGAACACAAGTCTTTTGATATTTCTGAACATGAACACACAAGGTCAATCCACCCCTCTTCAGCTGGCATTAGGATAAAGCCATTTCCAGAAGAGCTGCAATAAACTGGCAGGTATTAGCAGTGTTCCAATTTGCTTTCTTGCTTTCTTTTTGTCTTCTGAAAGAAGTGTCAAGCAGTGGTCCTTGTTAATGGAACAAATATATCTTCAGAGTCTATGTACTATGAGAAATTCCTTCAGAGGGCTTTCCCATTCATACAAATTATTACCAATTTCTAAACTTCAGAGAAGTAAGTATTCAGTGTGTTCTATTAAATCTGGATCTTCTCTTATGCTCAGGTTGCAATTCCTCATGCATCCTCACATACTAAATTCAGTTAACAGAGTTAAGAAACTGCTAAGCTATAAGACCCAAGATTACCACCACAGAAAGGAAAAAAAAATATTTACCTATACTAGGTGTAGGCTTTCTTTCTGATGTGTACAGCAGTGTCCTTTCTGCTAAGCAGCCAAGTTCCTTCTAATCATCCAGATCAGTACCTGTTTGAAGCACATAATGGCATTCCTCTTGAGCACTGGTTTTATGTACAAAATAAGATTTGTGAAAGGGAAGATGCTGCAAATCTGTTCCTTGTCCTCACAGAGAAAAAGGATATGGCCAGAGCATGTTTTCAGATTGAAGATCTGGGAATCACTTCCAGGAGCCATAAAGCAAAAGTAGCATCAGTATTGCATCTATAATTCACATCAAAAGACCAACATGTAACATCTGTTGCCCCAAATGGATCAATAATTCTTCAGCATCTTGTGCAGAATATAAGCAGTCAGGCTGAGTGAGCCAAGATCAAAAGGGCGGAGTACACTGCAGACTAATAGTAGAACAATATTCTCTGTAAAATTCTCTTTCAAAGTAAAAAAGCAGGCATTTGTACTTAAAGTCTTGGGAGTATGAGGAGGAAGGGATGAAATTTTTTTGTAGGCAGGTGATCCTAGGAACTGCAGAATTTCTAGCAAGAAGAAATACTTAATGTCATGTTCCATGAAAGAAAAATCCAGTAAATATTTTGTAGTAAAAGAAGTGGAAGGAAATTAGTTATTTCTAGAGAACAGTTATGCTGCTACAGAAGTTAGCATGTATTGAAATATGGATACCAGAATGCAGAATATAGGGGTTTGAAGAAGAACATATGTTCCTGTACCATCAATTTGTTACACATATATCCCAAACCAATGTGTGCGAAACTCTCATTCAGGTAAAGCCCGTATTAATGTGCTTTTGCATGGAATCAGGCTTGTACTAAAATAACTATGTTCTTCTCCTTTGGACAAATACATTGTCACTCACATCAGACTCAGGCATCAAACTGGATCTCTGTCTCATCTCTCTAGCAGCCTTTAAGTTCCACCAAGTTAGCTGCTCTGTATTTTTTGTGGATCTAACAGAAACCAAGCTAGAAAACCTTAGAAAAGGTCAGTGTTTGCAGTGGCCTTGTTGGCCAGGACCAAGAAACAAGATTCAGCTCTCGCATAAGGTGTCTGTTCAATGGAACATGAAACTTATATTTTACTTCCAGAAAACGTATCAAACCTTTTTTTATTTTTTTTTTTTAATCTGACTGTTTTTGCACAAGTGGGGAGATCCATGAGTTGAATAACCTTGGTGTAAGTACTCCTCAATACTAGAGATATTTCATAATCACTCTTACAGAAAAAAAAAAAGCTTCACACAGACTCTTGAGGAATCCTGGAACATGCAAGGACACTTTACCGGGTATTTTTACTTCCTTGCACTCATAGTCTTGAACTTCTAAAAATATGTGGAGAAATGTAATGAAGAGACTTAATTCCCTAGTCAGGCACTTATGTGTTTGAGCACTTAATGATGTCACTGAGGAAGCCTCATTTGCTCAAGTTCCTTATCTTCATTTCAGCTCACGGGCTGAATGAGGTATAAGTTTTACATATAAACATGCATTTTTTGTCTTTCTCGGTCGTCTGCTCATTTGGGACCATTGAGATTATCAAATTCTGAAGAATCCACTAGACTGGTAAAAAGATTTATTCTGATTTACAGTTTGTATTTACTGCCGTGTTTTTAAATTTTGAATAAGCAAAGTTTGTGGTTGTACAACTTGATTGTGTTTTTAAAGTAAGCATAATAATTTATAGAAACACTTATTTTCCAGTCAGTTTAATGGTGTCCTATGCCTGTAAGTCAGAAGACAAACTGCAGGCTTACCTGTGTAGGGCAGTGTGGCAACTGTGACATTTAGGCTGAGAAGCCTTGCTGGTTGGATATGGCATGTTGACAGTAGATCCTACTCCTGGAGCTTTCTTTCTGCCATTTTCCTGCCTTGAACCAGAGCAAATTAAGGAGAAGCAGAAGAAGGGATCACCCTGACCACTGCTTCCCCAGACCTTCCACTAGATGAGGGTACTCAAAAACCTAGACCAGGTTGCTTCTCCATAGAGATGGGCAATTTTTTCCCATCCAAATTTTATTTTCCCCTTTATATCATTTCCCCTAACAAGCAGCAGGATCTTCCCAAAAATCAGTGAAATGCTGGTTCCACAGCACTACGAGGTGGCCACTTGACCTGAGGGGTCACACTGATGGCAAGGCCCGTTTTCTGTTCCAGACCAGAGGAAAAAGAGGTCAAATAATGGCTGGTAGTGGATTTCTAGAGAAGAAATAAAATAATAAAAGCATGGTTGTGGCAATCTTTTCTCCATCAGACTCCTTGTTTTCTTCCATCTGTCATTCAGTGGGCAGCCTGGACTTCTCACCAGACTAAGATGGAATAGCTCCTTCAAAAATCAGTGCAAGTTAGTACTCACACATATATTATGCCCAACAGCAGTCACTTTTTCAAAACAATATCAGTACATCTAATAGCCATAAATGATACAAAAATCTTACAGATTTCAAAGTGCTTTTAGGCAATCTATGTGTTTGTGTTTGGTAGGTGGAACCGAGTTAGAAACTCATACACCAAATTGCAATGTGCAGTTTCCAGCTCTAGAAACCCTCCTGTGTAAAGTAATATGAGGTGACGGGAAGGACATAGTCTGGTATCATATACCTGAACAGAGTCAGCAGTGGATAGGGGAATAAAGCAAATAATTTTCCTGAAAAATTAACAGAAATCTGCCCTTTTGATTTCTTTTCTTCTTATTACAATAATCTGATGATAGTGTAGATATCTGACACAGTTCATTACAGGACAGTAACGCAACTAACTAGAGGTGCAAGAAGTGTAGAACTGAATCTTATGTGCTTGGCCTGCACTGAAACTTTGTGATCGACTTATATTTGGCAAAAACACTCTGTTACATTGTAACTACCATTTCAGAAGCACTCAAATTAGGAACAGGACATAAGGGGAAGTCCTGCCCTGCATGTCCAGAAAAAGAACACTCTGCTGTCTGACAAATCAAGTGGCTGACATGCCGGGGGAATTTGTGCTTCTGCTGCTCTGAGACACTGGAATGCAGAAAGGGAGAAGTCTGGGCCATGGCTGAGCTCCTGCTGCCACTATCAAACAGTGACAGCTTCAACCTTGTAAAGACCAAAACGAAGGCACATGCACAATTGAACTTACAGTGTTTCTTTTGGATAAAGGAAAATTTTTTCATTATCATTAAAATAAAAAGACCCTGGAATGCTCATATTAGTCCAATTCGTATCACAGCCATTTGAGCATAAACACTTTGAAATCACTGCATATTGGTATTAAATTCACATGAACCGTAATATTAGTTACGGTTTTTTCTCTTTGTTTAACAGAATGAAGAACAAATAACCTGAAATATTTCTGGGGAGAATCCTGTAAATATGTACCGTGTTTCTCCTTTGTTACATTTTAAGAAAGTATCTTGATTTTAACTGCTAGGAGATTCAAAAGTTTTATTTCCCAGTTGGCCCAAACCAACAAAATCAAACACATCTAATTTGCAAGATGCATTATGAAGTCATTGGACTTCCTGCTCAGAAAGCAATAAGTTTATGGGGACAATTCACATTTTCCACTTTCTGAAGGCCATCACAGGATGCCATAAAGTGTTTGAGGTAGATGATTCTCCCCATCTACTCTGTCCATGTGAGACCCCAGCTGGGGTGTGGCACCCAGCTCTGGGGCCCCCCAGAAGATGATGTGGACAAGAAAGATGTGGACCTTTTAGAATGAGTCCACAGGAGTCCACGAAGATGATCAGAGGGCTGGAGAGACTTCCATGTGAGTACAGGCTGAGAGGGTTAGGATTGTTCAGCCTGGAGAAGAGGAGGCTCTGGGGAGATCTTAGAGCAGTATTCCAGTACTGAAAGGGGCCTTACAAGAAAGTGGGAGTGGGACTTTTGGCAGGGCATGTAGTGGTTAGATAAGACGGAAGTGCTTTAAACTGAAAGGGAATTGATTTAGATCAGATGTAAGGAAGAAATTCTTTACTGTGAGAGTGTGGAGGCACTGGAACAGGTTGCCCAGAGAAGCTGTGCCTGCATCATGCCTGGAGGTGTTCAAGGCCAGGCTGGATGGGCCTTTGAGCAACATGTTCCAGTGGGAGGTGTGCACAACATGTCCATGACAGGGGCTGTTGGAACTAGGTGATCTTTAAGGTCCCTTCCAAAACCAAACATTTCATAATTTTATGAGTTATGGATTGATTAGGCAGAAAGTGTCCATGAGTTTGCTGTGCTTTAAATGTTTCTCATAATTATTCCTTTCTGTGTCTTAAATTTCAATAATTAATAGTCATATAAAAAGGTTTGGGAGGAGGTAGTGGTTTTTTATGTTTTATTCAGTCACTGATGTTTTTGGTTTTTCCTTTCTCTTTTACCCCTAAGAGTGCCTTACATCTATGAGCTCTGTTCCCTCTGGTAGTTCTGAACCTACCTCCTGTCTAGACAGAAATATCAATATATTCTGGCCATAAAGGCCAGGAAAGAACAGTACAAAGCAGACGACAAAGAGTCCCAGGATTTGAGGAGGTCTCTCAGCAAATGTTCATACCAATATTTATTGTGTTTATCCAGATAAAAAAATCCTTCCAAGTATGTTTTAGAAAGGATATAGTGCTTACATAAATTTCTACTTTCACTGGGTTCCATGATATTGTCTTTGCATTTTAGAGTTTTTTTTTTTCTCCTTGAAGAAACTGGTCAACTTTAAACTCGGGATTTACGTAATTCAAGGGAAGATGAAAATACAGATAACTAAAGAAAAATTAACACAACTATGTACAAAACATTTATATGTACAAAATATTAAAACAATCAAAGCTGAATGTAAAACATATCACTTGACTACTTGCCCCAGTAGAAGAGTTTGTAGAATGAAAGTAGAGCTCTAGTATTCATCGATGTCTTACAATATGTTTTTTATAATTTCTTCTCATTCAACTCTGTACCACATCAATGAAACAGATATTTTGAAAAAAAAAATCCATATCATAACCGCAAAATGTTAATTTTAGGAAATTTATTGAATCTTAAAGATATTCTACTTCTGTTTGTTCTATTTTTACTTTTATTATATTGTATCTCTTGAATTTGAAATAATTTTATTTTGGAAACCTTATTCATGAGGAAACAATAAAAAATAATTTGGATGAAAATTCGGCAACAATTCCTGAAGCAATTTAGTTGTCTCTGATGTTCACACAATATATGAAAATGGTCTTCAAAAGAATAGTAATTACTGACGTAAATACGTATCAGCAGTCACGTTTATCTGTGTTTGTATGTGCATTCTTTTGGTTTGTAGTTTCTATGTGAACAAATGCATATGAACATTAATTCTATTAAGTACTTTGAAGCAGAAACATTTCCAGTGAAAAATTTAGAGGAAATAATAATTTTGGAAATGCAAAAAGTGTGCAGATGACAAGATTTTTTTTTGTTGTTGTTATTCATCTTTTCCCTTCTGAGAAAGTCAATCAAATATTTGAAGAATTCGCATGCCTAGAATTACAATTTTCATTACTGTTTATATAGACTTCTGATACTTTTTAAATGCTGACAAACAACTGACATAGTACTGAAAGATGGGTGTTAAAAGGTCACTGGTGAATAGAAGTCTGTGTGTTCTAGCCCATGTACTCATACTGAAATTACTTTTTTTCATCCCAAAATGCAAAACTAACTCTTTCATGCAGAAAGAGAAAACAAGTATCTGCTGTCTTTGTTTTCGTGTTTGAAGAACTCACTTAAAGTCTTTGAGGAAGGCATTTGAAAAGAAAAAAAAATGTGAAAGAACTTTAGGTTTGACTCTGAGTAGAAGAATGGGTCATAATTGATTGTCCCCATATAATTCCAGTGGGCTGGTTCAATGCATTCTTTTGAAAAGATCATCTTTTCTGCCCCTTCAGGTTTACTGTTACTTTTAAAACTGCAGTCTTTGATTTTTCCTGAAATAATTTCCTTTATTCCTCCCTCACAATCCTTGCCTTTGGTAGCTTGTATTAAGTTCTGTGACATCATCTTGCACCACCTGAAAGTTCACAGCAGCCTGTTTAGACAATTTAGCTTTGTGGGAATATTTATAGAGCTGTCTGTGCATTGAAATCCTGCCATGAACAAAACAAGCTCTAATCTTTTGGGGATCTACATGATCAAGTCAAATGCCAGCATTGACACTGGGTGTGATTAAACAGGCTGCTGTGTCTTTATAAACTGATTATACAGGCTGTTCTGATGGAGAGAGGTGGCATTAATGCTAACACTGAGCCTCAGAACAGTCTCTTTTGTCCTCTAAGGTTAGGTTTGCTCTGCCACTGATGTCAAAGGGAGAGCTGACACTACCACAGACCCTCAAACTACATGAACATATCACTACTAATTTAATCCCCCATAGTGCTGATGCCTGTTGAAGTTACGTGACATTCTGTGATACACCACAGAAAGAACCATCCTCAACCAGACTCTTTCTGCAACAGAAACAATGGCAGTCATGGCAAGACTATTCAGGAAAATGAAGTGAATGAATATTTTGAACCTGGTAACGTTGAAATCTATATTGATGTTTGATGGCAGGTGGAAAAAGGCTTCCTAAAAATCAAAAGAGCGAAGAATGTCAAGGATTAGTCTAGGTTTTTATTAGGATTAAAAGGTTCTGATACTAGTTACATAAAACTTCTTTTCATTGCATTTTTTTCAAGAAGAAAAAAATCATCTATTAGAGGAAAATATTTGAGGGGAAAAACTAGGAGAAGTGAGAACTATTTTATGTTCAGGTCACAGGAGCAGGGTCTGGTTTGCCTTATTTTTCTGACTTGCAGAGCCTGTAAACTCCTGGACACATCATTTCATTTGGCCTCTTCTCCATAAAGTGTGTCCCTTTCCTATAGGTTTTTCTTTGCCTCTACTTCTCCTCTCTCTCGCCTGGCTGATTATTTCCTGGAGTCTAACAGCCACCCCTTCAAACATGGATTCAGCAAGTCGTTTGAGAAACCCAGAGAGCCCATATGCAGGCTCTCCACAACAAATTGGTGACTTTCATTCCGTGAGTAACACCTGGGGGAACATAGAGCACAGAAATCACTGGGCCATAGACAGTGGTGCCATGAATCCTATGTACTCTGTAGGTTGCTGGGTCAGGCCTAGCACATTTAAATCTAACCCCTTTGTTTACTAAAATTCTCCTGCTACAAAAAGCCCGTGGTATTAGTGGTATTTAGTATGACTTGTCGTATGGTGTTTACATACAGTATAAATATATATAATTTAACTTATCAAATGTGCAGAGAATGTGTGATTACTCTGATCAAAGTGTCTCATTTTATCAAAGTTTTGGCAGATGTTAAGACTGCTCTTGAAATATGACATGATGAGCTTGAAATGGAATTTTAGGTCATTCTGTTAGTTCTGATGGAAAATTATGAAAATTAGTTTTTGGGGTTTTTACTGTTAAATTTTAATTACAGTCTCACTGTAACAGGTCTTTTAGCTACTTTTGAATTACTCGTACTACTTTTGAATTACTTAGCTCTTGAAAGTTATAAAATAACTTATACAGTTTCAAAACTGCTTATATTAGCAGAGAGATTTCCAATTTAAAAAGTGAAGGAGTACAGAAAATGAATTAGTTCTTGAGGCTTTTAAATTTCAGGCAACTTATGTAACCAGGAATGAATAGTTTTGTAAAATATTTATGTTCTATCATTTTCCCTTAAAAGAAAAAAAAAAAAAAGTAGTATACATCTTCCTCCCTGCTTATCTTCAGGAGGAATATTTGGTAATCATAGCTACATTCCAGCATTTGCTACTTAGCAGAAACAAATACTTCTGTGGGATATCTGGTTTACATTCCTATTATTTTTTTTAATCTTTGAATTTATCTGAAGAAATTCCCTTATTTCTTACTGTGAAGAACTTTCTTAAAATTAAAAAAAAAGTAGGAAGCAGTTTCCCAGCTTACAGTTTTCAGCCTCATCATGGATAATTGTTCAGCTGAGGCCAAGGACCATTTCTGAGAACTTCTTTTGTCCCCTGCAGACAAGTACTGAATTCAAGGATCTTCCTGGGATGTCTGCAACAATAGGGCCTAAACACTGACCCCAACAGAGAATGGATACCTCTCCTTGCCACCATGGATTACATCCTTTCTAAAGTATCTCTGAATCACAAATGGTTGAGGTTAGGCCTTGTGGGGTCGTCAGGTCCAACCCACACATTCAAGGGCCACCTAGCCATCATCACTCACCAAGACATCACAAAATCAGGTACAGCATGATCTCTTACGTAAAGGTTTTCTCTGTTCCATCTGAGAAGCCAACTCAGTTTTCAAGTCAATACTGACATGAAATATTGCTGACATTTTTAGATGAGCAGATGAGGTCTTAAAGGGATTTGTTCTAAAATATCCAACAAATCTGAGTCCTTAGTCCTAGCAGTCTCATTTAGAGCTTGTTCCCAAGGATAAATAAAAGTGTCAGTGTTAGAAACTTGTGGCATTGGATCTACAGGCATCAAGATTTTCATTTCTACCTTCTCATAACTCCCATGAAAACTAAGCTCTTGAAAATTGAGTCCCCCATTTTGCATTTCTTTTTTAACACATCCTTCGTATTAAATCAGCATAAACTGGGGTTTGATATTGTCCAGTTTCAAAACAGAAAGAAACCTTCAAACTGATCTCTGGTTTCTAATTCTTGTTCACCAGCCTAACTACACTAATTTCAGTCTTGTTAAAGGGGTTTTTGATGCAGATATCCAATTTTTCTGAAGTAGGTCCAAAGGAAATTTATGTGAGGAAAATAATTCTGAACTTCAAATTTAGAAAAATGAGGAAAGTTGCCTGTAAATTTAGTTACATGCTGCTGTAACTGCCGTCAACAGGAAACCAAGTCAGGCTGCCCTCTTCCATCTTCATGTACTCTCAGATGACAGCACCACTTTTTATTCCACCCAGCATCTCCTTGTCTTTCCTTCAACTCCCTACTCCGCAAGTCTCTTCTGTCTGTAGAATGTCTCCCTTTCTACTTCTTCTTCCTGTGCTGCTCTAAACACATCTGTCTCTTTCACACTCCAGACTCAGCTCCTTTTTGACATACCTGTCAGCCGAGAAAAGTAATCACAACCCATGGGGATATGGTGTATGAGAATACATGCTATCAATTAAGATAAGAATCTGTGTCAGGAAGGAAAAGTTGATAAGAAGTCTTGTCTAAACAGCTGAAGGTGAGAATGACAGAAGATGTCTGAAATGGTTGAGAGATGTATTGGGTTATGCTGAAAAAGGAAAATCAAAGCCAGGAAAAATAAGAGGGAGGGGATGTGCTTTGGGGGCTGTTTGGAGAGTTCACAAAGAGGTAACTATTAGAGTTAGCCCTGCTGTTGTGACAGCGTTGAATTAGGAGGTTTGGGGGGTCAAAAATTTATCTTTGTGTAATACAATATTTTATCTTTAAGAAGGAAAATGGGGAAGAGGCAGGGGTTAATAATATTTGTTTCCTCTATCCACACATGTTCCAATTCCATCAACCAACCAATATATCATCCCCAACACAATCCAAATTTACAACAATAGATAACAACAATGGACAATTTCTTCTCTGTTTTTTAAAATTTGTTGTACATTTTTGAGTCAGTCAGGTTCTTAACTTACAGTACTATAGTTAAATGCCTATTGATTAATGAGAATGATTGCTGCACAGCAGCTACTATTTTTATGCCTTTATAGTAATTTTCTCAAGAATGAGTGTGTCTGGGTTTATTTTTTAGTTCCTGATTGTTAGTATAACAACATGAGGATTAGTACAACATTTACATTAGTTTACTTCTTTGAGATAAATTAACAACCTTGTCTTTATTCAGGTCCTCAACTCCATCATTAAGCACAAAATAATAGAAACATATTTTCTTCACAAAATATTCAAACTATGTCACTAACATTTGTAGGAGTTCAGGAAGCCTTCAGATAGACAGCCTGTACTCTAGATTAAAATCCAAGTTAGGAACATAACATCAAGCACAAAAACATCAAGTAAATTCTAAATATATGAGCTAAGAAATTGAAAATTTTCCTGTTAAAGAAAAAATGATATTTTTTTTCACAGAGAGAGAGAAAAAAATAGAAGTTAAATTTTCAAGCAGCCCTATGTTGAGTAAACCATAAATACTACAAAGAACATTATACTAAGGAAAAATTTTATTTATTACTTCACCCTTCAGTATTTTGGTTTAGAATATGCTCATTTATTTTATATCACCAACTGTACTGACCGATGGAAAATTCACAAGGTTCTTTCTCTGCAATCTAGAGAACCTCTAAAATTTTTATTTTTATTTGATTATGGTTTTAATTTACTTCTCCTTAGTAGTACTAGCAATATTTTCATCAGTGCCAGATAAAGCAATCACCTCTATTTGACCTCATTGCTCCAACAACTGTACTTCTCCATTAGATACTTGTAAATGCTTAGAGTTTTCCTTTTTTGTCAGGGAGTTAGCGTGATGGCATCCTGAAAAGATCTTAGGACNCTCAGAGAAATTCCAGCTATGAACAATTTTTTCTCTTTGCTACTCTGCCACTCAAGTTAAAAGCTGATCTGTGGTTTCTAAAAATAACTGGTAAGTGGTAATAAAACTGTGTCTAATATAGCTGCCATTCCACCACAAGTTTGTGAGCTTAGTGTTATTTTTACATGAAAGCCCAGCTGAGTCAGAAAGACACCAGTAATGAGGGGAAGATTCCTTTTTTTGTGACAAGATCAGTGAGAAAGCTTTCTGTTGAACAAATAATGATGTTCCTCATTAAACTCCTTCTATTACTGCATCACATTTTGGAAACTCTGTNNNAGTATTTTTTTTTTTTAACTGTTGGAATCCTTACAGAAATAGGGAGTTGTGGGAGAATAAGGAACTGAAGTGAATAAAGATTACTGGATTATTGTAAATAGAGAGCAGGCACTTTCAGATGGATTTGAGTCAAAAATCTATGGCTTGATATAACCAAGATTCTTCATTAGCTGTAGCAGCTATTATTCCAAGATTAGCAGTGATTTTGGATGTAGAGCAAGGCATGATGAATCACACGTCTGGTTCTGAAAATCTTGGCCTGAAACCCCAAAACCTTGTTTGTGCAGCACAACCATAATTAAGTGCAACTTCCTCAAAAGTCCGTTGATAGAGTATTTTCCTTTGCATCCGCTTGGCATCGTTTCCACCTTTTCCACAATTTCATAGCAAAGGATATGGCAACAGTTGCTTGGCTTCCGAGTGCAACTCTTCAGTAATCATTAGAGCACCATTAGGGATCACTGTGGTGTTTTTCACTTTCAGTGCCTTCCTGAGCCCAAGCAGTGCCTGAGCACTGCTGACACGAGTAGGTGTCCGTGACTAAGGACAGTGTGAGGGAAGGACACGGTTAATGCTTTGACTCAGGGAGAAACAGGGATACACAGACTGCTTCATGGCACTGAAACACAAACGCGTTTGTAATGATTAGGGGAAATGGAAATTTCAGGAAGGAATTATATAGCAATGAAAAATAATGGAAGCATCAATGAGAACTAATAATGTTCACCTATAAAAAATGCCTTTAAAAAGTAAACACAGCACTATCCTCTCATTTTCACTTTCACTGTGACCTTCTGATAATTCCTAAATCTGAATTGAGGTTTACTGCTTGCTAACATTATGATGTTTTTTATACTTTGCTCCTATATATTATATACTCTTTTCTGTACTTATTGGTTATAGACAGCATCTGTTTTCTCTAGAAATACATTACATAGCTTATAAAAGAATTAAAATAAACCATCTACTGAAGGTTTTCTTTGAAGAATATAATTCTTCATCTTTGTTGTCATTAGCAATTACTCAGTTTTTAATTGGGCATAATTAATATTTTTAGTATTTTCAAAATAGAAAACCTGCAAAATAAATTAAGAACAACCTTTCCCTTATATTAATGTAAAAGTAATGAAGGAACATGTTTTTTAATGTATAATGTGATATTATGATCAGTTGTTTTGCTTGAAAAGTCTTAATTTTTTTGCTCTGCCTGTATTAAAATTGCCTGTTGAGACAGAAAATAGGCTTATAAAATATACTCAAAGCTTAATTTTTTCACCCTGATTGAACCAGAGTGTGTGCTAATATAACATTACTTGGATCACGCAGAACTTCTCAGTGGCAGCTCTA
>VYZQ01042611.1:108255-124999 GCA_013400655.1 Mystacornis crossleyi | reverse complement strand
GATGCTTATTCTGGGAAGCTCCTTTGAGAGGCTGAAGGTATTTTTTAAGAGTCATTCCCTACGTGTTTAACATGAGCAAATATTTTAGAGCTTCACTTTGACAGTTGTAAGTAAATATAAGTCTGGTTTCACTGCACAGAAAGAATCTGGATGTTTCACCTGTAGAATAAAAGAAGTGGTTTTCTTCTAGGCATTTTTAACCTCTATCCTCTAAGCAAAACCTCTTTGCATTTTGTATTTTAGAAAGAGTTTAGAGAAGGTGTTTACAAAATTGCATCATGTGCAGTCTGAGGCAGAATGTAGGCTGGCTGTATTTTGTGAGCATGATAAATACAGCTTTTGGTGAGAGTCTCAGCTGCAGATGTTAAGTGAAGCAGAACAGTAAGAGCAAAAACTTCAAATTCATGTACTTTCACCTTCTCTCCAGATTCTCACTTGAGACTGAAAAATCAGCAGTAAGGGCAGACAACTGGACTGTGTTCTGCAATAGCAAAACATAATGTGGAATCTTCTCATTTGGGCAAAAAGAGGTTAAAAAATACCAGATTGCAGCATAATTACCAAATTACGACATCTAATTTGTAGGTTTAACTTGCTAATTATGTGTGATACATGGGTTGTGAAGGAAGAATACCAAGCACTAGAAGCTTTCCTTTTGTCTTTGAAAATTTGTTTTGGTTAGGGGGAGGAAGAGGAAAAAAATTTCTCTTTACCTCATGCAACTGAGCCTTATTCTCGTGTGCCAGGTGGAATAAAAAGTAATGATACAGAGTGGTGGGCGATGTGTTCGTTTTAAGAGAAATAGAGGGTGTGATAGGCATTTTCCAGGGTTTAGATGCCTCTAATGTATGTACATACGCTTTTGTGAAAAAGAAATTTGTAGAGTGAAGACTAGCACCCTGAAGTTTTTATTGCCAGAGTGTGTTTCCAATGGCTGTCAGGAGTGCCAGTGTTGATATTTAAGATGAATTCCCATGTAAGTGCCAGACCTGTCTGCACAAACAGTTGCTCCACATTTTTTTTTTCTCTGCTTTGTAAGTAACTGTCAGTATTTGCCAGCCAGTATTATGCAGGATTATTTACCTTGTCAAAAATGCAGGCTTTTAAATTAATTCCAAAGTAGGAAATGTACCGTTTTCCCCTGCAGTTGATAGGCAGGGTTAATATTCTTGCAGCTGAAATCTGGGGACTGGAGCAAAATGCAAATGGTCACGGAAGAGACGGCTTGAGAAAACGGCTGCGTGTGAACTTGACAGTGAGAGAAGCAAGAAAGAACAAAATGACCTACATTTTGCCAGGACGAACCCGGTCATTAATGAAAGAGAAGTGCATACAGTCATTTGTACTTTTATGTGTGTACATTCATAATGCCCACACTTGCAGCAAACCCACAATCTGTCTCGAAATCATTCTGAGGTATTAAATAGCTTTCTATAAAGCAGATGCATTTGAACTGAATCTTCTAGGACTGCAGCAGTGCACTTGAAAAACTCAGTCAATATTGGCAAAAACTGAAGCACTGCCTTTTTTGCTCATGCACATGTAAACATTTTAGTTGTTAAAGAAGGTGCTTCTCTGCAGCTTTTAGCTGCATTTTAGTTAAAACCAAACCAACCCAAACCAAAAAATCCAACCTAAACCTGGCAATTATTTTCATTTGTATTTCAATTTTAAGAACTTGCACCCCTTTGGAGAGGGAAGAGGGAATGTTGCAGCACACACTGATTAACCATTAGGAATAACACAGTGCACTCAAACGAAAACCTCTTCAAATCAATAGCAATCCTGATGCAAGACAGATTTAAATTCACCCGAGAACTGTATTTTACCTTGGAGATAAGGAAAGTGGTTGCACCGAGCTTAGTGGCATTAATAATAATAATTGTATATTGAATTAAATACATTCTTCCCCACATACAGCACACAGCAGAAGGAAACCCTTCATTAATAAGAGATGCAGAAATGTGTTGTATGGAAGAATGAAAACTGAACAGGGATTACAAAGTCACTGTTTTGTTTGTAGGTTACCCTGACTCTGCTGTTATTTTTTTCCTCACATAAATTCAAACTCTTAAAGAAAACTGATTATGATGGTATTTATTGTTTCTGGAAACAAGAGTTATGGGCCATATTGTTGTACCTTGGAAATCCAACCAACTCAGAGTTTAGAGCATGTGTGGGAGGACCTGTACAGTAATTAAGGGACATCTCAATCATTCACAGCAATATTTATTTCAGGGAACTTTATCCATGCTCAAAAGCCTAAGAAATAAATATGTATAGTTCTAGAGAATAGGTGGCAAATGTGCATTCTGAAACAGAGGAAAGGCTGAAATTGAAATGTCATAACCAGACAGGCAGATGCAGTTTCCAGCGTGCTCTTGTAATTGCAGATGCGTTCTTGTGATAGCAGACCACTTTCTCAGTCTTGCTTATTTTCTCTTTGGTCTGGTGTTTGGAGTCAGAAATACCTCAGGTCCCTAATATTCTTACTGTCAGAAGAGCCCTGCAGCTTGAAGGGGGTATCCTTTCACAACAGGGGGACATTGAACAAATATTTAAGAAAAAGGGGGAACAGAGAGCCTGGAGAAGCTATGCCACGGGCAAATAATCTGCTGCTATCTAAGGGAGCAAGCGAGGCATGCTGAGTTATTCCTGCCTTTCTCAGTTTCTTTATAGGCTGTGGATTTTAGGGATGTAAATCTCCCTGGCTAAACTCCTCTGTTTGTTCATTTACATGCAATATTCTCACAGTAGGGACAGCAGAATCTGAGAGGCTTTCCAGTGTTTGACTTGGACATGTAGATACCCTCATAGCTCCATTTTCCCTGGCTAATATTGATTTCCCCATGAAGCCATGTTTGCACAAGGAGGGTTCACCTTTCAGGGACACGCCTCACGTCCTCCACAGAGAAAGGAAAACCATCTCCTGGACGTTGTTGCTTCGATAAGGGGAAAAACGGACCTTCCAACGTATGTTATAATTTATCCATTTTTCCCCCCAGTTTTACCTTGCTTGGCTCAGCATGAGTGGAACGTGTTTGATTTCATCCTAATTATTTTTTAAATATATCTTAAATCTCAGATGTTGAGACGATTTACATTAATTAAACTTCAGTTGGCTCTAAAATTGTCATGTATCAATTTCAGCAGCATTTATAGAGAACAAGATAGAGGATTTAAATTACACACCATATGGGGCAATGCTAAGGACATTTGCTATTGTGTTAATTGCTTAGAGCTACATTTTCTATCCTCCGTCTGCAAAAATGACATTTGCTCTTATTCTTGCTGAATTAGGTGAGGAGTTTCTCGCTTAAATGGAGTAAGCACAGATTTCTCCCCCTCCTGCTGGCTTTTGCTCTGCTTCAAGGATCAGCTTTTTGGAGGGGCTCTGCTGCCATCAGCACCAGCCTCACCTCTGCCTTTGCTGGAGGCAGAGGCAAAGGTGTCTGAGGGGTCCCTGGCTGACAAACCAGGATCCCACCAAATCCTTTTGGGGATAAAGAGCCTGCTAACTATGAAAATAAGCAGCCTTCTTCACTGCCAAGGTGGAGAGAGGCATGCTTTGTTGGATCCTGAAATGAGCCTGAATTTTTCAGCCACAGTTCTGAGAGCTGTCATCACACTTGTGTCTTGGCTTTGTTGGCACAACAGGGACAAGCCTGACAAGTGATCCCCAGCCTCCTTCTGCTGCAGGGGAATTAACATTTGCAAGGTGCAGATACCAGTTTGCAGGTCTGTGTTGAGTGTTGGCAAAGCTGTGCCAGACATGCCACTGGGAAAGGGGCTTGAGTCAAAGCCAGTGGGTTCCTACAGATGAATCTGTACAAACAGGGCTTATGGATGCCACAACGGGCCTGGGAGGAAAGGGCTCTCCAGGGGGAGCTGCAAGGCAACATCACCCTTTTCCTGAAGTTTGCAGGAGATGTTTTGAGCAAGCCTACTGAATTGGAGTGTTTTAATTTGGGAGAAATCAGATTTAAATGTCTTAACTGCTCAAAGAATTTAAACTAGTGAGTAGTATCCTCTTGAGAACCTTGGGATTAGGGATCCACTCCTTAGTGAAACATCTCACTTTTTCTCATCTCTTTAAAAAGGTCCACATCGTTCTAGAAGTAAGAGAGAAAGTGTCAGATGGTTAGAGGAAAATTATTCAGTGTGCTCAGCAAAGCTTTCCTCCTTGGAGATCTCTCCAGGTGAGCCCTCAAAACCTGAAGAGGATGAAACCAGAGGTCTTAGTCCCAGTCTGAATCCCTGCCAGACAGAAACTTTTGCAAAAAAACCCTTCCAAATATCATTATAAATCAAGTTTTGCATTGCAAGATCAGAAAGCACTTAAAGGTTTCCCCACAGCTGGCTTCAAAGAAGTGGGGAAATAAAACAGAGAAAGATGTTAGGGAGGTGTTATGTGCAGCTGTATCTACCGGTTTGCAGAACCTTTCTGCTCCTGTCTAGTGCTTCCTGCTTGGCAATATTGTAATGGGATTCTCCCATATTAATATTTTAAACGAATAAATAAATATCTGATGAGATACTGTGGATCTCTGCAATCTTTTCATAAATTCTGTGAAAGGCAAAGAGAATTAAAGATGAGATTAAAACAGCCTGGGTGATGTATGTCTCTGGGATGTGGTAAAATCTCTAGGTATTTATTCTGTGCCATTGATGTTACAAGTTACATCTATATTAAAAAGCATGTGGGTCTCTCCCTCCCTCCCTATCCCTCTCTCTCTCTCTCCATAAAGGCTATGCAGGCTGTCTGTCATCAAGGAGGATCCCGATTTCTGCCAGAACTCTTGTGATAATAATGATAGTCCATGGCAGCATACTGTTTTTAAACATCAGTGGTTCACATGTTTTCACTTAATTTTGGTCTGAATCTGTTTTAGCAAGTAAGTCAGCTGTAAGAGGATCTTTTCTTCATGATATTTGGGGGAAATGTAAAACATTTTTTTCCTCTCTGGCTCTATATTGCAGAGTCCAGTTCTGGCATGAAAGGTTGCTGATCCTTAATCCACAGTTAGCGAGAAGCGCAGGGTGAGAAAAGATGATGGAAAGAAACCACCCTAACTCGATTAATAGAAGTGGAATCTCTGAAAGCCTGTCAGAAATGCTGCTGTACTCCAGGACAAATACTAATATTAATCCCAACATTATAACTACATCATTTAGCTGTTAACATAGATCACACCTGCTACACTGAGTTTATTCATAAAATGAAGTCCCTGGTTTCTGCAGGACTGTGTAGGAGCTTCAGGAGTACCCTGCACTGGCCTGACTCCTCCTAAATCAGGAGTCCTTGCACAGACCTTGCCAGGGCCAAACATTTAGACAGCTCCTTCCCCTTCCATCCAGATGTGCTGGAGATCAAAGATTTGGGGTTAAATTCTGCTCTGTCTCAGATGTGAACATTTCTGGAGGTCCAGGACCCTAGTCTGAGTTCACCTCAGTGTTAGTGTGAAGAGGATTAGTTATTTTAGGTACAACCACTGCATCTTGAGAGTTTCTCTAAATGAAGTCAGGTGTGAACTAAAACCTTTATTCATTTAGGAATGAAACACATGTTTTTTCTACTTTTTCTGCATGAGAAAATACATTTATCTTTCCCTTCTGTACAGCACCATCTGAGTTTGTAGGGGACTGGGGGAAAAGGATGGGTAACCCCCCAAAACTTGTTATTTATAGGTATCTCTGTAACGTCAGCTGTGACACAACATGACCAAGATTTCTTTGAGTAAACTCCATATTTAGGTGCATTATTTGTTTCCTGTATCTAACATGGGGTTTTGTTCGATATTTCTAAATGGCAAACATTTTTCTTGATGCAAAATGTACAATTGACAAACTGCCGTTGGGAAAAGCAGCGTTATTTTCACCAGGAAAACTCTTAATAAGAATAAAATATGACATTTAGTCATTTTTCAAAGTGTTTCTCACTGAAACTTTAATAACCTCCTGCTACATATCCTAAGCCATTTCTCAGCACCTACTGTGAGCCTTCCTACCAGGCAACTGTGTTTTTCAGGCATATGGAAAAGTCTCATCATATTTTGGCCAGGTTCTGCCTTTGACCTTCAGCTGCATGCAGACAGGAAGCTCCCAGCTCAACACTGGAACCCTGTGGCCTCCAGAGTCATCAGCTCCTGATGGAGCTCGCAGCTGGAGCAAGGAGCCACAGGAGGGGATAATTGCTGTGCAGTTTCCAAAGCATTTTTCTGCTATCTGCTTCCATGTTTGTGCGCCACATTTCTGGCTACCTGTATTCATCAAATTCACGCTTGGAACAGGCTATGGCTGCACGCTAATAACCCCTTGTTCTTTAATGTTCTCTTTCTAGTTAATTAATCTATTTATGATAATAGTATGTCTCATTTTGTGCTTTCACTCTAGAGGGTGTGTTTGCATTATCCTGCTGTATAGTGTTGACTGGTCCTATTATCATTTATCATTAAAGGCAAGAGCAACACTCTGGCCTGGCCTGCCAATAATTTTTCAATTAATTGCTTAGTGCTTGCTTTTTCTTCCCTTTTGGTTTTTGCCAGTGAGTACAAGGTCTTTAAGCTTTCCATCAGATTTTTTCTTTTTTTAAACTTTGCAACTTTTTGCAAGCTTTTTTTTTGCTGAGGTATCTGAAGCCTGTGGTGTGTAGAAAGGACACAGGAGGGCAGGCAGGCAGGCAGAGTGGGCTGTGGGGAAAGCATCCAGGAGGGCAGGCAGGCAGGGCTGTGAGCCAGCAGTGCTTTGGGTTACACTGCCGAGTCTACCCCTTATTGGAACCAGAGCCTGCAAAGGGCAGTCCAGCAAGCTGACAGCACCAAGTTGGTGTCTGGCAGGTGGCACACTCAGGCCTGGGGGCTGTGATAAATCGTAAAAGTTCAAGGGATGGCTGCAGCCATGGATGTTACCATGGAGTGTCTGAGAATGGTGCTGCTGAATGCAAGTTCCTGGATTTTGCTTATAGGTGATCCCCCTGTGGAACAGGGTGGCAGCAACAAGCTGCAGCAATAGGTTTGTGTGTCCAATACTTTAGCCCAGCTATGGTCTGTCCCCATTGCCATGGGGCAGCTGCTTGGGTTCCCATTAACACTGAACCCAGAGGGGCCATTCCCAATGTCTGCATCCACGCTGGATTATTGCGGAATTTTAAGCACGGGCACGTGTTTGGCATCAGCAGCGTATTCCTCCCGACTTTCGCTCTGCCGCCACAGCACATGCACTGCAAAGGACCACAGCCACTGCCTAATGCATCTGTGCCTTGCCTGGCCAGGCTGCTGGATTAATGCTTGCATTTGTCTACATTTTAGCCCTCTGGAGCCATCTCAGAAAGGATGACAGCACACAGGTTTAGAAAGCAAAATAGTTGCAAGCCACTAAGTACATCTAATGAGGGGGTGTTAGTGAAATAATTATAGCTGATGATTAGCAGAAATGTTTGGATTTTCTTTGTTTACAAGCACTTCATTATAGGCTTGACCTGCTTACCTTAAATTAATTTTGTTTCCAGCCACATGGCTACTTGTTTCCTTCCACATTCTCCCAAGTGTTTTATTTTTAAGCAGATTCTTCACTGGACTGTGATCATGCCAAGTTTTGTCTTATGTTCTTTATCAGTACAACAATATGAAATATTTAATAAGAAGTTATCACTGTGGCCAATATAAAAGATTAAATAGGTTTGTCGGCCTCGGTTCCTGAAGGAGGAAACCTGGCAGGCAGGAAGAATCAGAAGAAACAGCATCAAATATACAGATGTAGAGTTGGATCAAAACATGGGAAGCTCTGCTTCATGCGCAACGGCTTCCCCCTTTGTCATGCCAAAGACAGGGGGGAAGCAACAGAGCTGTATTTGAATCTAAATTTGCTGTTTGAAACTAAATCGACCTTCCCCTGCAGAAGAGGGGGCAGCATAGCAAGCCCTTGTGCATAGAAGCACTGCAAATGCTTTGCTACCTTGCTGGCACCTCTTTGTTTTCATCCTGGCTCCTGTGTTACCCTCAGCCTTTATTTCTGCCTGGGAAATCAGCTGGCTTGTACCCCACAGTCCTCTGGGACCCTGCATAAGTCATTTCAGTCTCCTTATTTTATTTTTTTTCTCCTGTTATGCTAAAACTCCCTCCTTCAAAAGGTGCTGTCAGTGTGGGTATGGCAGCTTCCCAGCATGTCTGGTAGAGGCCTCTTGGGGTATTGATGGGCAGGAGACGCCTCAGGCAACTTTGCACAGGCAAAATAATGGTATGTCTAGACAGGAGAAATGCTGAAGCAACATTCCCGGCAACAGTGGTGATGCCAGATAGTGGAGCATGCCCAACCCTGCCAGGTATCGAAGGCCCTCTCTGTGAGTCACTCACTCTGGTGCAGACACCTGCCTCTCCCAGTGGTTTGTTTCGGCCAGGAAGAAGCTTCTATGCTGGCTGCCCCACTGAGGAAAGCTCTTTATTCCCAACATGGCTCATGCCGATGAGCTTGGTGTGTGCTGCCAGCAAGTGCATGTTTCCAGCATGTGAAGGTCAGGAGAGGGGTGGCTGTTAAGAAACTCTGCAATGGTTTCAGTATCGGGTACCTATAATAATGTTTTAATTCTTGTAAAATAATGTACATGATGGACAAAGATGGCCTCAGAGAGGACTGATAATGCCTGCAGTATGATAAGGTATCTGTTGAGGTTTTCTTCCTGTTTTGCTATCCATATGACTCATAGAAAGACTGTAAAAATCATATTTAAATTTTCACACACTTCAGTGTATGGCTTTTACTGTCAGTACCCTTTAATCATCCATGTAACTCTTACATTCTTGTTAGCATCCTTGATGTTTTCCTTTGTGTACTAACAAACAAAGGCTGAAGTCTATTGATTGCATCATTATGTTTTAAAAAGCATTGAACAAGTAAATACTATAAAGCTGTGATAATTTAAAATTGCTATCATGCAAGCTAGCTTTGTATGTGCATTACACTAACATGCATTTATGTTATATAGGTCAGCTGTGTCATTGTTGAAGTGCATCCATGTCAGGTTGCTGAGGTATCTCCCTGTACATAGAGTGCCTTGTATATAAAATGTGTATGGAGCATGTAGAGAGCCTAAATGTTCAGTGTTAGATGTGCAGGTTTAACCCTCATCTTCTGTAAGCCAGGCCAGCCAGTATATGGACAAAAGCAGCCATGCCTTTGGGCATGAAAAGTTTCCTTTTTTTGTAGTCTGCAGCAGTAGTAGTAAATTCTAAAGGAAAATGTAAGGTGAGTGGGAGCACCCCACTGATGAGCTCTGCAAGTAATTAAACATCTCTGCAGTAACAGGAAGCTGGTACCAACAGTGTGGAGGGCACGTTAGGAAAGCAATGCCATGACAAAGGAGCTGTCTCTTAAGGAGACAGGTAGTTCATGGTCTGGAAATGCAGTAAACAAGCAGCCTTCTGCATTTGACGGTGGCTAAAAGCAGATTGTTAAAGACAGAGGCAGCCCAGAGACACACCTCTGCTACCTCCCTCCCCTGTTCTGTTCAGTAGGGAGGCACACAGCTTTCACCTGGTTTTGAGAGATAGGAGATCCCTTTTCGGCAATTCCAGGCTTGAGCAGGCAGTGCTGCAGTTGTTAGTTAGAAATGCCAACTGGAGAGCAGTTGTGCTACCAAGGTCTGATGAGAAGCAAAATTATTTGTAAATGGGAAGAATGAAAGTTGCTGCATTTTCTTTCTGGTTTTATCTCCTTCTGTTGTTGTGCGTAGTGACACCTTTCCTTCTGTCACCTCATCTGCCTATCGAGATGGCGCAGGGGAAAATAAAAGTTGTGCACTCACCAGTCAAAGGCTTAAAATGCAAAGGTTAGGGAGGAAGCTTTGCTGCTGACATGGCTTTCTGCAATGAGAAACTGAGGCCAGAGTAAGAGGATAGAGGTGCTTGTGTGTGGTAGTGCTGGTAAAGCACTTGGTGCAGGGAACATTAAACGGTGCAGAAGGGTCATGCTGCCACAGGACCCCGGCCTACAACAGCCAGTCCGTGCCCGGCCAGGCTGTTTCACTCCCATGAGGAATGAGGGCGTATCACAGGTCTGGAAGCTGCAGGGATGTTGTTTGCTGTGGATCTATCTGGGCAGTAACGTGCCATGGTCACACGCTGCCTGGTTGCAGGGGCCATCTGCCTCCTTGAGTACCAGCCCCTGGGGGCGATTGCTCCCTGCCTAGCTGCATCAGTTATTTCTTCCTATGAAGAATCCATGGGAAGAGAAGTAAGGAATAGAGACTGGTTCGTCTGTTTAAAGAGATTAATTTCTATTTTGCATTAAAATTTTCATAGTTTTGAAAAAAACAAACCTCATTCCCCTTCCCCTTTTCAAATCACCACCAGATTCCACTGCTTCAGAGGAAGTTTGCATTTTTAAAAATTCAGTACTTTGAAATTAACTTTATATTCAAATAACCCCTTCCTCACTCAGGAACTCCCAAATTTTTGAAAACTAAAGAGAACTCAAGGGTGTTGGCAAGTGCATGTCTTCAAAACAGTCCCAAATACACAGATTTGGAAGCATTTATGAGTTGTTTGATAATCCTTCTGCTGAGCTACTTTACAACTTCAGGTTCTAAAATACTTCCCTAACTCTAGCCCAAAAATGAAATTTAGGCACTTAAATCATAAATCATTAGGAGAAAAAAATTCACACTGGTAATGTATAAGCCCTTTTGAGAGTATGGCTCCATGTCTTTGGCAGCAAGTCCATAGAATGCGCATGTCAGACAACAAAGCAGCTTTTGCTAACAAGAACATCCCCTCAACTTTGAGAATTAAACTACCGTGAAACCCTACAGGTCATGTGCTCTTTGCAGCAGCCTGTTATCCAAGCTCAACACCTTATTCAGGTCCCACACCGGTAGAACAGGTTGCCTAGGCAAACCAGAAGCACCTAGGGCACCCCTCCAGAACGAGCAAAGAGTGACAAACTTCTTCTGTGTCACAGCTCATGCAACAAAATCAAGGAAGCATTTAAAAATGATACGCAAAAACAAGCAAAAATAATTGGTGTAGCAAAGTTGGATGACTTACCTAATTACACAGTAATCAGGTAATGCCTTTGTATGTACGCAAGGGAAGGGAGTTGAATACAGATCCTGACTTTGATTCTTCAACAGGAGAAGTGTGGTTGGTTGGTTGGTTTTTGCAAGAGAAGAGGAAGCCACGCAGTCAGGCAACTGCAAACATGTTAAGTCGTAACTCTGTGTCCGCACAGCACCAAGGCTGCATCTAGAAATAGTTTGGATGTTCATTTTGCCTGGACCTGGATGTCTGCTGTCGCAGGGCTGGCAGACAGGAGTACAACCTGCAGAAGACAAATGTTTTTCTGGAGAGGCAGCCCAATGTCTGGCTGGGTACGGAACATGGGAGACATTTCTACCCTCTGTCTGCAGCCTGCCTAAAGGTGAGTGAGAACTCCTCACTGCATCACAGACTACAACACTTACATAGAGCGTTATGGTAACGTCCTCCTACCTGTGCATCCCAGTCTGCTTTCCTGTGTGGCACATGATGGATACATCCTATTCAGCTTCCTTCTCTAGTAGTCCAGGAGCTTCTTTTACTTTCACATATATACCTAAGGGGTGCGAAGGCAAAAAAAAAAAAGGCATCAATGATCTGGCATTTCTTACATATTTCTTCTGTATTTCTAATATCTGCTTGGCCTGGGGGCCTCTTCTTTTTCCAAACTTGGTGCTGAGTGGATGCCACGTATATATGTAATACAAAGCACATAGTTACTGTCTGAGGTACAAGTTGGTTATTGAGCATTGATATTTACTGTGGATTCTTTTCCCCACAGTACAGACTGCTCCCATTAGAGAGCCCCTGAGACACTTTGCTTCACAGAGCGGTCATGGAACAGCCTTAAAGAGAGTGTTTCAAAGTTGTCTTGGGGTTAGATGATGTTGTATCCCCTATCGCTGCTCTATGCCCAGACATGAATCTTGTGCATTTCTGTGCCTTTAAAACTGGGTCTGAGAGAAAGAAAAAAACGGCAGGCAAACTTTTCAAAGCAGTTTTGTGTTCAAAGACACAGAGATAGCTGCTGCTGCTGCGGTGAGAGGAGCGGAGGGAGCACCTTCTTGCTTTTCAGCCAGCTCTCGGCTCTGTTTTCTCCAGAGAGAGATGGAGAGTTGACCTTTCTTTTCCCTGGGACTTTGGCTGCTTCTTCTTTTCTTCTGGAACTGTGCAACAACTCAAAACAGCATCCAGGAGGCCTGGAGCACCCCACACTGACCCAGCTCCAAAGAGGAAGAGAGAGACCACACCCACAGAAGGACTCTAAAATCTTCCCAGGTTTCTCTCCACAGTGAGAAGTTTTATTATTTAGCATTATTATTCCTTTCCTGTGTGTTTGTTAAATAAATAGTTTTTTCCCCTTTCACCTTCCTCCGAGGAATATTTCTTTCCTGAACCTTGTGGGGAAGGGGTGACTGTAACCTGCCTTCTAAGTGTGGATGTTCAAATTTGGACGTTCCTCTGAATTTTGTCTCAAACCGGGACAAAAGTCTTATCTGTTCATCAGTCATATTATTAACTCCTTTTCTATGTCATGGACTTTACTGATCAAAACCACCGGTAATACTTTATTTCAGGAAGCTTTGTAGCCTTCACATCCCCTCATCTCCTGTCATTTGCTTGTTCCTGGTGCACAGTGTCAGATTTTTAACAATAATAGAATCATAGACTATTTTGTGTTCTAAAAGACCTTTAAAGATCATCTAGTCCACCCTCCCTGCAATGAGAAAGGACATCTTCAAATAGATCGGGTTGCTCAGAGCCCTATTCAATCTGACCATGAATGTTTCCAGGATGGGACACCTACAACCTCTCTAGGCAACCTGTGCTGGTATTCCTCTACCCTTTTTGTAAAAAAATGTCTAGTCTGAATCTTTCTAAAGTATTGAAAGGCCACAGTAAGTTCTTGGAGCCTTTTCTTCTCCAGGCTGAGTAACTCCAGCTCTCTCAGCTGTTCTTCACAAGAGAGGTGTTCCAGCCCTTTGATCTATTCTGTGGCCTCCTCTAGACTTGCTTGTCACCAGAGCACAGTAGAGGGGCAGAATCACCTCCCGTGGCCTGATGGCCACACTTCTTTTGATGCAACCCAGGGCACATGTGGCTTTTTGGCACATTTGGCTTTTTGGGTTGCAAGCACGCATTGTTGGCTCATGTCCAGCCTCTCATCCACCACTGATGCACCCCTTGCTAAGTTCAGCTCCAGCCATGCCTTGCCCTTCCTGACCCAATCCCTACACGATCAGGCAGTGTCCCTGTATACTTCCCAGGATACTTGACCCCGCTTCCACTGCCTGTGCATTTCCTTCTTGCCCTTCAGTTTGACTATCAGGTCTCAACTAATCCATTCCAGTCTCTTGCCATCCTTTCTTGATTTCTTACACCTGGGCATCGCTAACTCTTGCACTCTGTGGAGCTTCCTGAGGCCACCCTGGCCAAGGGGACAGGCCTGTGCTGGGTCACTGCCAGGATGCTGTCTGATCCTGCCCAGCTCCTGCCACCTTCATGGGGTGGGGAGAGTTCAGTTCCTGCTCTCTGCAGCACCAGGTTGGCTCTTGACATGGTTGTAAATAAATTGTTGTGATAACTTGATTATAAGTATCATAGTTTAATATTGATTATGTGTTGAAAAATCAACTTACAAGTATACAAATAATAATGAATTACTAGTTTACAAAGCAGCTGATTATTAAGCTCTTAATAATTAGTTAATAAACAAAGAAAGTATTATCGCAGTGTAACATGTGAAAATGAAGATGCTGTTTCACTGTTTTCTCACTGAGAAGTGCCTTTCTTTCCAGGAAGGGAAGAACCAGTTCAGTCCTGGGTTCATCTGCAGAGAGTGAGGGCAACTAGCCAGTGGTGCAGCCTCCCAAATTGCTCAGCAGGAGCCACACATGTGCTGGGACACATCATTCCTGCCCTTGAAAGGAGATGGGGAGACACCTGCCCAGGGTTCCCTGAATCCATGAGGAAGAAGCCAGTGCTGAGGATGATGCTGCTGCCTGCTCTGCTCCTGGCTGGGGACAGCCCCGCACATCCTTAAGCTAAATTACGGCTTCTGCTTATTAGAGCAGTAGGGGCTTTGACAAGATCGTAAGTCAATCACTGTCCTAAGAATATGAACTGCCATAGTTGTGCATTGTCTAAATATAGACTAATGAGTTAATGACTGTTCCAGCTGTCGTGCACACCTTGAATAAGGAGTTGGGCCCATGAACGCAGTGTGTAAAGGCCAGGCTCAAAGGGGCTCTGAAGGCGTCCCTGCCCACGGCAGGGGGGATTGGAACTAGAAGAGGAGGCTGCTGGCAGGGATGGATTACCAGGAGCGACCCCCCGGCATAGCAGAGTAGTAGGAGCGGCGGTGCAGGCAGAGCAGAGGCCAGGGGAGCAGCAGCGTGACCCAGCTTGGATGGTGCAGCTTCCAGAGAGTTTGTCATTGCTTTTCATTGTTTTGGGCTGGG
This sequence comes from Mystacornis crossleyi, assembly GCA_013400655.1. Taxonomy (NCBI): domain Eukaryota; kingdom Metazoa; phylum Chordata; class Aves; order Passeriformes; family Timaliidae; genus Mystacornis; species Mystacornis crossleyi. The sequence goes on along the minus strand of VYZQ01042611.1, from coordinate 110,508 downwards.
GGCAGGAAATATTAGCTGCAGGAACTCCCCCACCATCTCGCCTTTGTTCCCGATGGCCATGGGATGTGCTGTGCAGGAATGGCCACCATCTGATCTTTGTCTGGAGAAGCCACATGGACACAACCTACGATAAGCGTCCACGGTCTTGTTTTTGTTCCCAGTGGTGAGCATCCTTTTGTAGGTAAAACACTCTCTTTTTTTGCATCCTCTTGTTATTAATAGTGCGGTCGTTTCTGTGCATTTCTTATTCTACTGCTTTATGCTTCCAGTAAATTGTTATCTTATCCCATACACTTTGCTTTTGTCCCTCCCTTACTGAAAGGGGTGGAGTAAGAGGAGTGGCTTATTTGGAGTGTAATTTCCTGCTGGTATTACATCACTGCAGTGAGCAGAAGCTGAAGGACCCAGAGTAGCCTCAGTAGCTTGAAAAATAGTGAGTTTCAGATAGAGAAACATTTTTCGTTATTTTCAGCACTTCTCTCATTCTGCTGGGCTGCGGCAATAAGGACCAGTTTGGTTTCCGGTATTCACGGTCAGAGAGCATTAGTGCAGGAAGCAGCACGAGCCATTTTTTGCAATGAACACGTACAGAGACACAGGCTCAGAAACTGCTTTCAGCGTTTCCTCATCCCGCAGGGTGCTGTGCCACTTGGAGCTGGTGGACATGGAGCTTTTCAGCCACATAGTCTTACTGCTATGGAGCTGTTTGTGCTTAGTAGAGAGCTATTTTCTAACAGGCCTGCTTTTCTTAGCCATTTTCTTGAAATAATGGTGGTTTGGGATTTTTCTGCCTTTCTTTAGAACACACAGCTGCAGCATTTAGTGTTTGTGTGAGCTGTGTAGGCTGCAGTCATGCCATGAAGTCCCACTCTAGACCCAGACCCTGAGCATCCACTAATCCTCTTACCAAAGTTAATATCCCCTGTGCTTCTGTGATAAGCAAGAGTGAATAGAAATTCTCAGTCTGCTTTATATCTTGAAGTTCAGGAGAGAAATTAACATACATGTATAATGAACAATACTTATATAATAACAACATTGTTTTTAGCTAGGAAAATGTTAGTGCCATTTTCCTCCTATAATGGTATCTCCATTTAGCTCCGCTTTTAGAACTTTCCATGGAGGCAGAAATCCTTTGATGCTAATTCATGAACGCTCAGTGAATTCCCGTCACTCCTAATCCCTCAGCCTCTCATTCTTTATAAAATGTCTTAATGCCTTCAACAAGGCCCATTAGCACTGGAAACATGGGTTTCCTTGGCCCCCAGCTGTATTAAAAGGAAGCAAAAGTGAGTGCCTGTTTATAGGATAATCTTGTCCGCCATCTAATCCTCTTTCATTTGGGTTTATTTCCTGTTGGGTTTTTTTACCTCTTAAATAATTGCATTCTGGCACCAGCCATTCAGAGCAGCTTCCTGTGACTCAGCTTGACACCTGTAATGCCACCCCCTGGCACAGCTCAGACTTTCTTATTGGTACCCATCACTACTGCTGGTCCTTGTGCAGGCAGGTAGAAGCAGCACCTCACTGTTATGGGAGGGAAAGCTGCTCACCTGCCAAGATGGGTTACTTCCAACACAAATGCAGCCCCTCTTCCCATTTCTTCCTGTACTTTCTCTTTGGTTTAGGCTTGTACAGAGGATTTTTAATTGCTAAGAGTTATATGCAGTTTATAAGCAGCTCTTGTGTTCCAAGTAGGAATAAAATGATGCAGTGTTAACATTTTTCAGTTGAACAAGGGAAAATTCAGCTATGATGCCAACTTAGATGCTACCAGTTGAAAACAAGAGGTTTCAAATGAACTTTAAAAATCAGAGCTGGTATTTAAAAATTAGCCTTCCCTTTCAGATATAAAGCAAACAGAACCAAGCCAGACTATCAGACTTTGTGTACTAAGTACATAGTTTTTATTCTGTAAAACATTATTATGCCCAGTCAAGACAGGAATTTATAAGTGCTTACAGTTGCAGTTATGGACCCTCTTAAATGTCTAGTCTGGTGCTGATTAATCAGCACTGATTGCTCTTACTTTTAAGGAAAAAACCCAACAACCTCTCTCCTCTGCTGAGAGTTGTGACAACTCATTGATTTCAAGGGCAGAATGGACAACTGACTTGCTTATCCTATTCCATTAATCACGGACCATTGTATTTTTCTAATTTGCTATTCTCCTCACAGTTTTGTCAAGTAGTTAATTATCTTTAGTTAAAAAAAAAACCCAAAAGCAACAAAACAAACAAACAACAATCAAAC
>VYZQ01042611.1:61177-93549 GCA_013400655.1 Mystacornis crossleyi | reverse complement strand
AGTAAGAGTTTAATGTTCTACAGAATCAGTGTTATAGCCTTTTAGACTGTTGGGTTTTCCATTTTAGACAATGCCAACGTAAGACTGTAATTGACTGGATGCCATTACCTGCCTCTCATTATTACTCTCCGGGCACTACCCACAGCACCCCATTTCCTGTAAGTGACCCACAGCTTCTGTTTAATGACCCAGATAAATGTCCCTGTTTCTAAGAGACTTCTGTTTCCATTGTGCACATGAACAGCAGCTGACTTTTTCCCAAAATCCAACCCAACCTGCTGTCTTGCCTCTTTACTGGCTCTCAGAGGGGGCAGATTTCTGCACCAATGGACAGATTTGCAAAAGGAACATGTGGTTTGTTTTATTTGTAGGACATGCTGCATCAAAGGAGACCACCCACCTTTTCTCCCCTGCCTGGGTGAGAAGCTGAATTTCTGGCACCTTGCCAGCATCACCCTGAAAACAGCTAAAAGAGTAACTTTCAAGGACTTAGTTCCATCACCAATGCACTTGTACCAACCAGCAAGTTCTAGAGCCTAAGTGAGCTCCAAAGTCTCTGAGACATGGCCTTTAAGAGCAGCGTGAGGAGGCACTGGGCAGGCCCAGCCCATTAGAGCACTGTTGGGCTGTGACATCTGCAGGGACAAAAAAGCCCTGTGGATTTTTTGCCCCCATGCAATTCATCAGATACCTTTATTCATACTCTTTGGCATCCTTTTGCTTTGTTTGTTTTTTTTTTTTTTTCACATACTGGAACTAAGGCATCTAGAAATCTTCATGTGGCTGACACTGCATGAAGGAGTGCATGAAGGGCACAAAAAAGTGCCTGTTCACCTGGCACAGGTTTGTGAAGACAGAAAATAAATAATAAACTTTCAGTATTAAAAAAAAATTAATTAATACCTTACACAAGAGAGACAGTTTGATCCTGGTATTATTTCTCAGGGGAGAGTGACCATTCTGTTTCTGTGTGTGCAGGGCTGTGCATCAGTGAGGCTCGGTGGAATTTCTCTGTGGAAGCAGACTACATTAACACTACCTTCTCAGCCTCACATATGAGGATTAGGGCTCGTACGTTTATTTCTAGTGAGTATTAGAAGAGACAGAAAGGTGTTTCAAGGTTAATATATTTGTTGCACATTTCAGGGAGTGAGGGAAGAAATTAATTCCCAGAAGACTAATACTGCGTGAAGGGGAGCGCTAATTTTGGAAATGCCATACCTCTTCTCTGTGGGTGTAGCTAATACTTGTGGGTTCTTCACAGAGATCCAAACTGTGCTTCAGCAGAGAACTGACATTGAACCCATATCTTACCCTTACCTCTTGAAAATGTAGTGCCTTCAAACGTAGCTTTCACTGTTCTTCTGAACAAAAATTATCAGTATTAAATTGCATGTTTCCTGTTGTGTTTCAGGAATATTTAGAATAACTGGAATGAATGTGTCTCAGACAAGGCTACATGTGTCTTTTCTGCTTCTGTGCATACCTCTTCAAGGTAAACTGACACCTTGTTTTTTCCAGAGTGAAAAATCTCTTAGGGAATCCACTCCTATTTATTTGGCCAACAGGTAGCATTTAGTTGTTCTTTGAAGCACACTGCAAGCGCAACTTACTCTGGCAGTGTATTCTCTTAGATACAAAAGGCCAGACCCTGAAGAAAGTGAGGTAAACGCTCCATGTCATGTAGTGGACTAGGCCATAGGCAATTGCTGAAAATAGAGGATTTGTTCCTTTTTTAAATCAAGGTAGTCTGTTATTGATCTGTTGTAGTTCATACACACTTTTGTGAATGCTTTGTTTCAGCTATTGTTTTTTTCTGAGTACTCTGTCTTAAGTAAATCCCACTTGTTCATTTTTTCCCTGAAATAAACTGCTAAAGTGTAATTAAAAGTATGCAGTATATTTTTCAGTCCTTCATGACCTCTATACATAGAGAAGGCATATGATTATTAGAATGCATATTTATACTTTATTTTGGCCAAATAGTTTCTTTACACTTACTGTGTAATTGGAAGAGGAGAGAAAAGCTAAACATTTGAGCTAGAATTAAAATTCTGTGGAGTATTTATCCTAACTCTTAACAAAGGACTGAACAGCTTCAAATACACTGATATTTAAACATACAAATGGCGGAGGTCACCTGTAGTGACTTACTTACACTTGAAATCCTTGACTGAAAACAGGTTTACCCTCATGAGGATGGCTGCTTTGAAAGCTTAGCTACCTGAGTACAGAACCAAATATGAACAAAAACCAGAACCACATCATTTACCTGTGTCCAGTGTCCTGGAGATCTAGGGGGACTACTGGATGTAATCCCAGTGACAAGCATTCTACACCCAGCAGACAACTGTAATTAATTTTCTGTTTAGTGATGTGCTCCAGGCCAATGACTTTGTCCTGCAAGAAGAAAGTAAGAACTAATTTGATCAGAAAAGGCATAATCCAGAAGCTGACTGAAATGGGTAAATAACTTTTAATTTTCTCCAGCAGAGTCTGGCTAGGTCTGGGATGAACTCATGCCTCACATGGAGCTCGCACTGCAGGGCTTTGTCCAAGACTTCACTGGACCACTTCTGCCAGTATGGCCTTTTTCTTTTTTTTTTAATTAGAAAAAAAGCCAACAACCCAGACTAGAATTTTTATGATTTATTGACTGTAGTACTACTTTTCTTCCATCAGCTTGTTCTAAATCCCATTGTGATTTTTGGATTTGGNTTCATTGGAAAAAAAGACTGTCTTTTCATAAGCCAGAACGAATAAGCTTAACGAATACAACTGGTTTTTTAGAATTCATATACTGGCAGAGACGGGAGCTGGATTTACATCTGCAAAAGGGAACCAGTTTCAGAAAACATTGCTGCGTCCTTGTGTGATTCTTGCAGTGTGCACCCAAACCCACAACACTTACTGAACAATAGCAATATCCAAATGCAAATTGAATGAATTGCACTACCCCCCTTTATGAAAAGAACGCGTCATTTTCTCTATATGAAATGGATTTTTCTGTCTGTCGAATATACTCTGACATTCAAATATTTACATACACAGCTGAACAGGTCTTTCAGATACCTGTATTGCTTGAACGGATACATCCACTTACTGACCTGGTTATTTGTGGGCTCCAGAAGATCCAGGCTAAAAACACTGCTGAAGAGAAGCTGCAGCACTGGGCAACTACAGTCCCAAGCAGGGAATCTGGCCATTCTTATAAAGAATGCTAAGGCTGAGTCACTTGAGAGATGACGGGCCACTTCTACCATCTCACTTACTTTGTCAGCCTAGAGGAACAGTCATTCTTCCAAAAATTATCGGGACACAAAGAGACACAGATTCACAACTCCCTTCTACAAACAGACCTGGATGACAGCAGCATCCCTACAGCCACCAAAACGTCTTCACACGTCCCCTCACCTGTGTGCCAGGCCAGTGCTCAGCCCTTGCCGCAAAAACAAGGTGAACACATACAAACTTCCTCTGCGAAGGACTCCATCCGTGCCTCACAGCTGTCGAGCTCCTGCTAGCACAATCACTAGCACATCCTCATGTTGAAAGGACACTTGAATAAATGAACCAAAAGATATTCTTAGGGAAAGCAGGAAGTGCACTTGCACAGTCAATTTGAACTTGGTCAATACAGTAATGCCTCTGAAACGAAAGAGAGATGCTTTCTTTTGGATGGTCTCAGTTTTTTCATGAAGCAGCAGTATCTTAGGCATTTTGTGAATAGTCTTACAACCATCATGATTAATATGTACTGCTGGGTGCTGGTGAGGCACCAGACCAGAAATCAGAAGAAATGGCCTCTTTCCTGGTTTCCTCTAAAAAGGTTCAGAGACACATCATCTGTGATTTTCTGGAATAAATTATTTAGATTATCCATCTTGAAAACTAATCCCTGATCCTGAGTTCTGAAAGGAATAGAGAACAGCTCTTTGTAAGATGAGACACCAAACCACAAGTACCCCGAAACACCAGTCAGATTTAGCATACTTTCTTTTTACCAGCTTACAACCTTATTTCCTGAATTTAACAATGCCTCCCTGTAAAACGCTCCAAGACTGAAACACAGAAACAGCTATTAAAGCTATTACTATTTTTGTTTTGATTGTCATTTTCTATTTCTGCTGCTCTGGTATTTGATTACATTTGAGACACGGGAATACAGAAAAGAATGCCATTATAGCTGTTCATTCTTCACAAGGCTGCTCTCAGGCGTGCTCGCTCGCATATGCAGCCACACTCCCGTTACTGTTAACATTCCTAAGGCAAGGAGATGTGCTGGTTTATGGACCATCTGTCAGGTGGCACCAGGGCCCTGTATATTGACGCCATGTTTGTTGCTAGCCCTTATTTGAAACAAAGTTCAGTCCAAAGCACTTCCTAGTACAGCAAGGGGAGGAGAAAAAATATGTCAATCTGTTTAGATTACATTAAAGTTTTAAGATTAACTAAAAGAAACGGAGAAAACAGTCTGCTAATGGGTAGAGCTCAGTGAAGAGGCATTATTATATTACTTCTAATGCACATAAAGCACCTCCTATTAAAAAGGGATGGCAGTTTTACATCCTATTAAATATATCAAAGCTGTTCTTCAATTACAAATCCTTTTATATGCATGTTTTAACAAATATGTCTTTGATAATAGAGTGCAGCAGTAGTTTTTTATATGCTAAATAAGATCCCTACAACACAGCACAGTGATAGCAAAGGAAAAGTACCAGAAGAAGGTAGATCTGTTTGGCCAGGCAGGGAGGGACTTATTTCAGTATTTTCATTCCATTTGTAGCTCACAAAACAGAGTTTTCACACCATTCCAATGTACATATTAAGACACTGATAAAATAGCACAACCTGCAAATGGTACGCTGAAGGAGTTTGGCAAGATGCTATTGTTTTTCCACATCGTTATCTTTGAAAGCAAGCTGTGTGCTAATAATGCTAGGAACAACAAAAATAAAAGCAAGCCGTGCTTCGCTGCAACCTGCTTTGAAAGCATAAAATTTCATCCAGGCCTGAGGAAAGCATCTTCCCCAAAGAACGGAGAATCTTCCTGCCTGGAGAAGGCAATGAGGTGACAATGCACATGGTCCTGGCCCTATGGACTTACCCACAAACATCACTTCCACAAGCCACCAAAGCCCTGATGCTGCCCTGGGAAGCCCAGCGTGTGAAATCGTGCTGTGCAGTGGCCAGTCTGGCACTGTCTGACCCAGGGGCAACAACAGCGTTAGGATGATCAAAGAAAAGCAGAGAGGAGCCCTCAGTTAAGGTATTAAGCCCCTTCTGCCTCTTCACACACTTGCTAGGGCTGGGCAGTGCACTGCAGATTTTTCTGAGCCCTCTTTGTGCGAAAAACCAGCCTCTTGCATTGCCTTCCTATAGCAGGGCGCCTGGGAACAGCGTAGTGACATTTCAGATTTCAGCCTTGGAGACACAGGGCTGAGATCCCTGTCTCTCACCATGCCCACCCCGGGCCCTACAATTATGCAAAACCCAAACTCCATTCCTGCTTAGGAGAACTGGAGTCACAACATTAATTAGATTGGGCAGCAGGCTGCCACAAACCCAGTTCCATTTGCACGGATCAGGTATTATTGACATCTGGCACAGGAATGAGCCCATGCCTATGGAAATATATGAACGCACAATTAGCTTTTTCAGGCTTCTGATGAATTAATTGAATGGAGTTTCATGAATCTTGCAAAGAAGACAAAAGATATGATAATAATAAAGAGCAATAATAAATTCTGCTTAGCCTTTTGTCCCTCTGGTTTCTTGGTTGTGGAGATACGGGAAGCTGGAGAGATTTAGTGAAATGAAGTCGCTTGGCTAGAAAATAAAGATGAGCAACAGCACTGTAGTATCATAACTCTCATGTCCACAGACTGAGCACCAGGGCTGTCACAGCACTCGCAGAGCGAGGTCTTGCCTTGCCTGTCCTCTGCTGCTGTTCATGCCTTTGTGTCGTCCTTCGTTCTGCTGGGCTCCTCTGCAGGGCACCTAAGGTGTTATGCCCAGTCTGTCTCCTCAGCAAGGTGAAAGGGAAAAAGGGAAATCTAGAGCCAGGTTAAGCCTCCCCCCTTCCCCAAAAATAATGATATACAGCAGCAAACATGCCTGCAGAAATCTGCACAAAGGGAGTCAGTACACTTGAAAAATTGGTCCCAGAACTGCTGTAAGATGGCACCAGCTGTGAAGTAGAAGGATAGAACCAGAAGAAATTGGCTGTTGTCCCTGATTGCCATCCCCTGTCTAAGAAAGATCCACAGAATGATAAAACTCTGTGGTACCCCATGAGCAATACACGCCACTTCTAGGACAACCAGGCTGTGCAAGGCAGATGCTGTCCGCCTTGGCTGGCAGAAAGATGTCACTCAAAGGGAACACTACCTCCCTTTGTCTCTGGGCCAAATCCTCTGTGTGATATAGATCCGTATCACACCATTGAAGTCAGTATTACAGATTCCAGCTGGTTAAATTGGCTTCAATCCACCCAGTCAATGAATCAGATGCTCAGCAGGTGATATACAGTGTTTGACTTGCCTAAGCAATCATTACATCTAGAGGCTCGGCGATATATTCTGGACTCTAAGCAAACAAGACAAAATGTGTTCCTCTTTTGGCCTCATATATATCATTTCACATTAAAGAGATTTCTTGGGTTGGAGGCATCAGCATTACTTCCAGCAGTTCCTGGTACTAAAAACTGACAGTACTTATGGCTGTGTTTATTTGTGCTGATTTTTTTTTCTTTTTCCAGCTGCCTCTGTTAGCACAATGGCTAAATGCAAATTGAAATCACTGTGGTGATTAGCTGCAAATACTGCTTTTTGCAACGGGTTTGGTGTCCCAAGCGAACAAAGGACCGTTCTCCAGTGCACTGCAGACAGTATGATTGTGTACTTTACAGATGTCATCGTGCGATCACTTTTTCATTACTGGCCTAAACATAACTTCTGATAGAGCTGAGAGAAAAGAGTGGCCTACTATGGGAAGCAATATTTCCCTTACCTGGTACACTGTATTTCTTCCCCTGCAGACATATTGATTACTGAGGGGCTGCTGAATGAATGAGGTGCTACTCAGCATGAGTGTGGCTGGAACAAGCCCTGTATAATTAAAGAAAGGAACAAATGAGCTGTCCGAAAACTTAAGTGACTATCCCACAGCCTTGTAATTCATAGCCAGGTGCACTTGCTTCACTTTTTCTCTGCCATAGGTAAAAAAACCACAGCTGAAGGGTAGCAAATACACAAAAAGAGGAAGGAGTTGTTTCTAGAGCCAAGGAGATATTGGGGAAAAAAGCCCAACATCTGCTGTCTCCTGAACCAGGAGCTAAGGCATCTTTCTTCAAAGATATGAAACCTGCCTTTAAGAGCATTACAGATGGGCTGCAATGCTACACAAGCTCCTCAAGAACTGAAAAAGGTCTGCAGAAATGGCAGAGCTGACCAATAACAGTTTGCAGGGTTGCAAAAGGCAGAAATGAAAAGCAGAGTCTGTTCTCACTATGCACAGTGAGCAGATCATGTAGTCATGGCTGAAGGAGATTTAGATTAGACATGTTTTGAACGTCAGAAAATAATCGCTGTGCTTCTACTACGGCTCATTTTTCGAGGCTAGACAAACACGTTGGACAAGAAAAAGGTAGAGCTGTTCTCACCTTGAAGAACAAGAAGACACTGGATGATCTCTTAAAGTACCTTCTCATCTTTTTTTTTCAATGATTATAATCTAGTATTGCGTGTACAGGGTCTTAGCCCTGGAAATCACAAAACTTCCATCCAGAGAGAACGGGAATCCCTGTGCTGAGAAGGAAGCAGTAGATGTGCATCTGTGCTACTGCTCTGGTGGCTTCCTCATGAAGAAAGGTGTTTGTGCAAGATAGGAATAAAGGGACATCGAGGAAGCCTTCAGAGCATATTTAATCACATCAGTAGAAATCTGTGATGCTTCAGCATATCCTTATGTGCCTCACTGGGAGGGAGATGCAATTTTTAAGGCAGGAAGTTGGAATAGTGGAAGAAAAAAAGCAGCCCTGCACAACAAACAGGAGCATTGCAGGATGTCAAGACAGCTCGATATGATAACTGAGTAAATTAAAGGTAAGAAGGTATTTTTAAAAGCAAATACAGCAGTAAGGAGATTTTTAAATTCATAGTCCTGGACTGTGACACTATAGGAGAGGAAATAAGGCTGAAGAAAAATTTCTGCTCTAACATGCCATTGTTCTGGTAAATCAACTTTTTTTGAAGACAGGGGTGATGAGTAGACAGTAAGGTGGTAGAGATGAAAAGAGATATGGCAAACAATCACACCCAGCCACACAACAGCATCTGCTGGTAAAGTGATGTGCCACTATAACTGTAACCAAAATATGTGGAAGCAGAAAAGATTAAAAAAGGCTTCAAAGGGATTCCCAACTGCTCCCAAGGCAAGGACTGGGACCAGGTCTCTCAGTTAAATGACTGAGAAAGATACAGTCTATTCCTGATTTTCTCAGAAGCCTCCAGTGTGGCTGTGCAAATCATTTCCTCTTTTTTGCCTCAGTTTCTCCACTATTTGTTTAGATTCACTTTTTACAGAACATCACGAGCAAATCAATAAATTAATGATCTGAACAGAGAGAGTGCAGTACAGGGAAGCAGACCATCCTCTGCCTGAGACTTTCTCCACAGAAATACTATGAAGGTCCTGCCCTTAATAAAATTTCTTAGTATTGATAAAATTCTGACAACAAAAGTGGGGCTTCACTATCAGAGAGAAAACTGTGGCTATGGTAAAGATCTTGTCAATGCTTCAAGGTTTAAGCAGTCTCCTAAACACCTTTCTTTTTAACTCCATCCCTTGCCTTGTAGAGCGGAACAGTGAGAAAGAAAAAAAGGAAACTATGTGATCAATAATTAAAGGGCTGGAAATGAACAAGTGGAATTAATTGTTCCAAGAAGGGTGAGGAAAGGAACCTGAGAAATATCATCCATCTTTATCTCTCAATCTGGCAGGAAAATTTACAAAGCATCTTTAGAAATAGAGGTTCTGAGGTTATATATTCCCTGGTTCAGGTTTCTGAGTGATAGAAATTTAAAGGTTTTTTTCCAGGTTGGGGTTTTTTTTCTTTTCTTTCTACATTATGCTTTCTCATTTTATGACACTTCTCAGACTTGAATCACTCACAGCAGATGGCTCCATGAATACTGGATATTTCCATAAATAATGACAGATTTCCCTCCAGTCTCCCCACCCTCCTCCACTCCACATGCCCAAGTCTTTTGTGTGCTATCTGCAAACACGAATTCAAATTCTGGTCAGCAAACAAGCCTATCTAGTACCATTGTCATTCCTGCAAGCCCAGTAGAATCAGTAAAATAATGAACTCATCATCCCAGCTGATTCAAGAGCATTTTTTTTCCAAGAAATTCAGAGAAAGAGGGGAAAATCTGCTAGGCACATAGTGGAATTGAATACCTCCATGGGTAACAGCAGAGGACCACTGCAGAAAGCATTCTGGTTGTCCACAGCGCCGGCGAGACAGATTTCCTGCACACTGACTTTCAGTTCAGTAGTGGCCAGGAAATGTGCTCAGGTCCACTGAACACCCTGGCCACCAAAGAAGCTTCAAACATTATAAAAAGTGTGGCATCGGCCCTGGATTTAGGTATGGAAACTGTACAGGAAGAATTTCTAACAAAAAAGGAGCCTCAAGAGCCAAAAGGAGCACAAAAATCCTTGATGCTGGGGCTTAGTATTTTTAATTGATACACACACAATAAATGATATGTGATGATACTGTCTTAGTAGAAAAAAAAGCAAGGTAGCTGTTAGTTCAGGATATTGAGAGGAAAATATGGAAAGATTCTTATCAGAGCAAAAATTTATGGTTAACTTATTGCTTCAAGTGCTCATAATCTGCCATCTATATACATTTCTATCAAATGACCCTCTAAATAATTAATAGATCTAATTCTGTCAGTGTTGCCAGGGCAGGTTTCCCTGTAGAAGGTTAATGCTATGATTTAATTCTTTATTTATGTGATTAGCAGCCCCAATCAGGCTGTTTTAATGAGGTCGCAGGCAGCAGATTATCACAACTGACTGGCCTAGCAGGAACCTTTAGCACTCTGTGCCTGAGTGATTCCACTACACAATCCAGGTTCCCACAGGAATCTGCCAACAGGTATTAGGAAGCAGAGCCAGGTCCCTAGCCAGGCACCAAATATTATTTCAGCCCTTTGTAGGGAGCAGTATCAAACCACAGCAGTCCAGATAAAATGTGGAAACACAGGAATTGCTAAAGTTCATCAGCTCCACAGTTCATCTATGTAATTCTCTCGTTTCAGAATGCCCAGAAAAGCAGGGACAAGAAAATGAAGGAATACCACTATACGAAAATCACTATATATAGGAAAATCACTATATAGGAAAATCACTGTACGAAAATGCAGGATAATTTGTTACTACAGCATTGCTCATCTGTAATAGTTAACATTTAGGCTCATCTGTAACAGTTAGCGTTTGGATTCAATCCCAGTGATCCTCCCCATGTCAAAAGGAGTGCCAGGCAGTTACGAGATTCTTCACACTCAACACTAGGGAAGGAGCTGATCGAAGTGCAGCATTTTAAGAGCTCATTTATCTGCATTTCTACGTACTCAAAAGATTTAAGCACACAAAGAAAGCAGAACCAGCGTGCCTTTCTTTCATTGTCTTGCTCTTTTTTTCCATTTCCCCCCAACATGCTCCAGCTCTCTGGAACTCTCTCCAGGCTGCGTGAAGTATCAAGGGCCAAATGCCAGTATTCATTTTCCTAAGGACACTCAAGACCAGAGCATTCACCTGGCACTCTAACCTCCTACCTAGCTGGTGTCCTCACTCCTCGGGAGAAGGGCTAATCCAGGGACACTCTGCTCTCAGCCATTCTGATTTCAATGGGTTGGCAGTGATAAGAGAGCACTGAAAAAGCATGGCCTGCCTGGATAGGAAATGGTGAGATCTCTGTACTTTATTATTCACAGTCTCCATTCAGGCTGGTTGAGAAGGGCAGGAGAAACAGCTCAGATGTGTCTTTTCCTTTTTCTGCTTTCCCTCTTCCTCTGTCAGCAAAGGTGTCTTTCTACCTGTTTTACTGACCAGCCTTTTTGTTCTGTTTTGTTTTCTGCAGGGTTGGTTTTTGTCGTTGGGGTTTTTTTTTTTAATTATTGAATGTTGTTTCCCCAGCCAAACTGCCTTCAGCTCCTGTTCTGTTTATTATACTTGGCACAGGAAGGGATGAAAAGGAATGAATCTTGGAAGAGAAACCAAAGCCTGCAATAAGCTGTATTCTGAATTACCCTGTAGCATGCTGACTGGGAACAAGAAGACTTGCCATGCTGATACATACAGCTGAAAATTGGGTTTGCCATGTACGGTGGTGTTAAATGAAAGCCTTTCACTGCATCCCTCACAGACTGCCACTGTGCTGTGCCCTTCATGAACACTCCACTGCTTATTGGCACAGGTATAAAAATGTCCTTCGGATGACAGACAGCTCAGGTAAGCTTGAGAGAAATCAAAGCAGGAAAGCAGATAAAAGGCTAGCGGTATTTCTATCACTAACTCATGGATAGGTTTTTTCTCTCTAACAGTTTCCCCCTTGGAAAGCTCCAGGTCACTAAATCAACACCCAGAACAATGAATTCAAGGTATTGAAAAAGATCACATAAAATTCAGTGTTCTGACAGAAATGCAGAAACTCCTCCTATTTCCATGTGCTGGCTAACCCCAGGTTTCCATCAGGCTGAGCACTTTTCTGCCTCGCTCACACACTGCCTCGGGTTTCTGTGCAAAATCCCACTGAAAATAATGGAAACTCAGTGTACAAGATAAATCACATGAATTTTATCCACAAACGGGACAATCCCAATCATCTGATCAGATTCCTGGGAGGTTACAGACCAAAGAATCTCACTTAGGGATTTCCGTGCTACCCATAGGGAAAAAGGCCTGGTCTCCTGTGGGTCAGAGACCCGACATCACAATCCCTGGTGGTTTAAGTTACCATTAAGGCTGCAACTCTAGCAGCTGACACATCACCAACCAAATCCCTCTACACAAACCCCAGCAGAGGGGCAGGGACGGCAGCAGCAGTCACAGCGTATTTAAACTGTCCCAACAGAAGTGGGAGAGCACACAGACCACTGTCTGATGATCTGGCTGCTGAGCTGGCAAATACTCCCAACCAGGAATCCTCTGCAGGGTACAGTCCAGTGATGTAATTTGGGTTTGGTATAACTAAGCAGGACTAGGTGATGTAAAGGCACTTGCTGTCTGCGTAATTGCCCTCACCCTTATCCTGACAGGGAATGTTGACCCCTTCTCTCAATGGGTTACTGCTTTCCATCATTTTAAAGGGAACCACAGAGGTAATGGCAATATTTTCCCTCAACAGGCAAATAAAGAGAGGAAAATGCTGAGCCCACCAGCACTGTCTACTCAGGCTGCAGATTATTGCAGGACTCGGGAGAATAGCTGTAGAGAGCTTTCCTAAAGACCCAACTGAGGCGGTGTCACATCCAGAGCAATGTCCTCGTTATTCTCATGCAGCCGCAAACAGCTGCAGGGGCCCCGGGGGACTGGGAGGGGGGGAGCGGAGCATCCCGGCTGCCTCTCACACATCCTCACCGGCAGCAGCTCCAGCAGCGGGCAGCAAGCCAGCCTGCACCGGCGGAGAGGAGGCAAGCGCTGCCCTTCCCATTTGTGCTGGCTGCTTTTCTGGGGTTTGACTTTCATTCCTTTTTTAAGCAAGTGTTTATCTTCTGCCAGTTTCCTACCTGTTTTCTTTACAAACAAAACCTCTGCTGAAGATCTCTTACTCGCACAGATCTCCTTTGGTTTTCAGCTAGGGGAAGAATGAATCCCGAAAGCAGAGACTGAAGAGAATTCATTTTCCCATATCTGCTACTAATTCAGAGGGCACGTTCCCCTTGATCCCTCATGTCTTTAAAAGCATTGTTTGCAAAGTACTGTTTTCTCCGATAATGTCTTTTAACATCTGGTTTTATCCCCTGTAGTTACCCCACTTCTATTTCACATCCCGGGTCTCTTAAAAACACATCCTAATCTCCAGGCAGCCCCAAATGATGATTATTTGCAGTTCTGGGTCTTTATTTTAGTAAGGTACTCACTTCTGTGCCTGTCTTCAGATTGGGAGATGCATCAATGCACTGCAGGACAGTTTGGAGATCAAAGCAAGCACAACTCCTGGATCTGTGCCCAGGCTAAGCTGAGGAAAGGGGTAGGAGTGCTGCCCTACCCACACATTCACTAGCCCAGTGCTACCCAACTGATTAGTAAATCATGACTTTTCATCTCAAAACCCTGTCTGGCTTTTTGCCACTATGGTATTTATTGATGCTCCCATTCATTCTGTTATTATTCTGTTATTATATGAGCTTCCATCAATGTGTTTATTAGAGGATTCTCTCAGGAAACAGTTTTAAAAAATTGTGTTACACTGGTCCTTATCCTCTGGTACCAGAACTCAAGCTAGGGGGTGATAGAGTTACCACATGACCTCTTTCATCCCCGATGTCTGACAGGAGAGGAATTCTTCTGTGGGAGCTTCTCCACGTTCCTCCACAGCAAAATCACAAAACTTTTAATTTTGCTGAACACTCTTTTTGCATATTTATTGTTTACTGAGCCTACAGACTCCAGCAAGCTTCTTGCTTCACATATTTGGCACAGGACTTATTAGGGATTTTTTTTTTTTGTCATTTCTATAAGTTTCTCCAACTCTTCTGGCCTTTCTTCCTGCATTTTCCCCTATAAAATGCTTGAGTTTATGAGCCTACCTTCCTCATTTGTCAGGGTCCAGCTACTTGAAGAATGCCTTCTTGCTTTTAGTATGTTTTACTGGCTGTTCATCCATTTCAGCTTCTTTGCCTTTTTTCTTTTGGTTTGGGTTTTTTGTTGTTGTTGTTTGGTTGGTTTGGGCTTTTTGTTTGTTTGTTTTCTCAAATCAATGGATAATTTAGTTCTAATGTAGAATTTTTCCTGTTGAGGCCTAAAACTTACATCTGCGTTGCTGACACGGCTAGTTTAGGGATCTGATTTGGTTCCCAGCCTTCATGAACACAAAGCACCACTCCTCCACCAGTACTTGACTGCCTTTCACATACAGTGTACTCCTTGGGCTTACAGTGCTCCTTGGCCCTCCCTCCTCACTCTCTGAGGCTTGCAGAGGCTGGTGTGTCAATACTGTGGCTTGAACCTATTCCTTGGGCACCTACACAGAAACACGTGATCTGCTGCTCTCGCCTCCTGTCTGCAAATGACTTCAATGACACACAGCACCAGCTGTTGATTACCATTCTTGAAAGATCACTGCCAATTTCTGCCCTGACCTTTAATTTAAGGATGTGGATTTCACCTCTCAGAGACTATAGTATCTCAGAGCACATGCAGTTTCTGGAAGGAACTGGTTTAGATTTAAATCCTTAGACTAGTGAGAGGTTTTTCTGTGTCCTTTAGGCTTAGGCCATTTTTACAAAGTTTGTGTCATAATCCCTAGGGAAATCAGGGATAACTTCATCTTGTCCTGCATGCATTGTACAGATCACATCTTCAAAATCTTTTCTCATGTCCTCTTTAAATGAGGAGGGGGCAAAGAGCAGAGATCTTACCAGACTGATTATTTCTTATCAAAGACCACTACATACGCTCATATTCTCACGCACCCACTGATAATAAACTTGTATCACACAGACAGATCTAAAAGAACACTATGAAGTGACATTTAGGCTGTGAAGCCTTAATTTCAGCACCACAATGATTAGAGTGTTTTAATATCATAATAACTGATAAATAGACTATGTGTCAGACATTTCATTCCCTTTTAATCAAAACTCCTAGTCTGCTAAATTAATCACCCCCTTGGGGTACAGTAGCAGATTTCCAATTTAGTCATAGAGCATCATTAATAATGAAAAGTTCTGGAGGCAAATTCTGCTATTCATGTTCCTTTCTATGATCCTGCAGGTTTAAAGAGACAAGACAGAGAAGGTAGAAGACGTCAACACCTTGCAACAATCCAATAAACAAACATCATTTTTGATGCCAATCTTCTAATGATTCTCCTCTTTGAATATTAAGGATATCACAAAAAACCCCAAACCAAAACAGAAAGCAAGTCAGAAGAGTTTTAATCTTACCCAAAAGGTGTTACCAAAATCAAATCTAAAATGCATGAGAAATGGAAAGCAATGCTGCATTTTGAACAGCTCCTCTATTGTGGTGCTGTATATTTGGTCTCTTTAATTGGCTAATTTCAGAATAAAGTTGTTTCTGAGCAAGTGTTCTTTATTTGGTATGTCTTGATTTTTATCACTAAAAAAAATCATTAAAGGGATATTATCTTCTCTTTTGCCTAATCATAAACAAATACTTGCACAGAGAATAAATTTCTGCCCCGCCCACTAATGGATGTGCTTAATATTCTGTTCAAGTGTTGTCTAACTACATTTAAAAATTTGTGACATAGTTCATGATAGCAATATCTGGGGAGAATGAGTGGCACTGATTATGCCGAACTAATGGCAACACTAATTTTAGGGAAGCATTTTCCCTTGCCATACATATTTGCATCTTCTAATTCATACAGAATTTCAGGTTGACTCTGAGCCTTTTCAGGACACAGGTAAAACTACATTTTAAAGTGTCCATTAATTTCTTCCTATCTCTTATGTGAAGCAGTGGCACAAGAACTTGGGAGCAAGCTCATGTAGCCATCCTTTGCCATTCCCACAGTGCCAGGCCTTTTTCTTTCAGCAGTTCTGACAGAATAAATATAGAGAGACCAGAGCTTTAGATAGCCACCAGCTACTCTAGATTTTCAAGCTGACAGTCTCCAAACACTTTGTTGCTTGCAGCATATATAGGGCTATCACATTTAGTATTTAAAAAAAAAAAAAAAAAGTGTATTCACACCTTACATGTGCTTGGATGTCAACCGAAGTAAACACACTGCTGATTCAGACACGGCTACAGTTGTTATCCCAGCAAGTATCTCCATACACCTGGATCTGTATCTCAGCTGTCTGTGGTGAGAGATCATTTAGTCCTGAGGCACTGCCTGACTTTTTGCCCAACGAGGAGCAGGCAGGCCTGTGCTGCGTAAGCGGGGAGAGCTCTACCTACAGGAACACATTGCTGATTAGGAGATTTCTTTCTCTACCTGGGGTTTGGGGGAGTTTCTCCAGGTGCATGAAGCTTTCCAATAAAGCCCTCCTGCAAATCACTCCGGTGCGCTGACAGTGATACCGCTCCTGTCCCTCCTCCACTGGGAGACCCATAAAAGTCCAAGGCCAGAGACTGCTGCTGAACCAACAAGCAGGAAGGATTTACAGCCAACAGTAACATCTGACCTCATCAAACTCCACTCTGGGCCATTTATCACTTCTCCGTAGGAAAGCAAAAGCATTAGGATTGAGAAGGGATCAGTGGAGACAGAAGGAAGGGAGAGCAAATCACAGTCATTTAGCTCCACTAAAAGTTATAGAAAAACTACCAGCAATACAGGGAAGTGCCTATATGCCCTTGAAAACCAGCATCTCGGGGAAAAAAACCCTAGGCGTTAAGTGAAATGGATTTAAAACAGATGCCGAAATTTATCAAATTGATGGGCAACCCCTTGTCTCTAAAGCTACACAGCAAAGAAGAAGGATGCTTAGGACAAAAAGTGAGAACCTGTGCCATAGCAGGCAAGAGCATGTGAAAGAGATGGTCAGAAAGCCTTTCTGTGGAGTGTCTGTCACAGATAAGTGTGCCTTTGTCCTGGGGGACAGAGCAGGCAGAGCCTTGCAGGTGCACTCAGTACAGGAAAACCTGTCTGCACCCTGTCTCAATCCCTGTCCTGGTGGTGGTGAGGACCCAGCAGAGACCCCAGTGAGGAGTTACCTGGAACTGCGGTGTTTCAGCATCTGACCTGCTAGCACATAACACATTTGGGCCACATGCCAGGGCGGCTGGCTCTGGGTGGGCAGGAAACACCTGAGTGTCAGCACTGGACAGACCACAGACTGGTGAAAGAAATAATTTGCCGGGGAAAACCAGTGGGACAGTTGGACTGCGTCCTGCGAGAGGCATAGAACAGAGAGATCGAAAAGGAACAGCTTGGAAGAAGTCAATCAGTCTGATCACCTGAGCCTTTTACTCAAATAAATGTTTTCCCAGAGGAACATATCTTGACATTTGCCCCATCTGTGATGCCCACACCTTGGCTGCTCTTCCTCTGCTGTGTATTCTTGAAAAGCGTACACAAAGAGAGCTAATGAAAGGTTCCTTAAGGGTAAGAGCAGAAAATCTCTGTGTACAGGGAGCAATAAATGGAGAGCAAAGACTTAATTAAAAAAAACATTCACTAGTTTTTTTTCAGTCTCTCCTTCCAAATTTCAAGCCCTCCTCCCACTGATGCATTTAGAGAGGTGCCTAGAAGAAAGGCACTCCAATCCTCTACTGGCTTCTAAAGATCTGAGGTTTGTGTTTTCACAGAACACTGTGAAGCTGAGATGCACCTTCATTTTGCCTGAAGGTAACTGCTGAGAAGAGGATTGCGGGAGCACTTGCCAGCCCTCTGAACCACACGTATTGGCTTAATTAAGGCAGCTGGGACTCCAGTGGCCATTTACACTACCAGAAGATAGAGCTGTTCTGCATCATAGCCACCCTGTTCTCATCATAGCATCAATTTCTGACAAACCAATGTTCAGTGTTAAGGTACAAAGCCCCTGACATTAACAGTGAAATCACAGGTTCTCAAAGAATCCCAAAGGGCTGAGAATGGACAAAATTTCTATTTCAAAGCTGATTCACTCAGTAATATGTAAATAAAAAATACTGATCTAACACAGTAAATTCAGTGTGCGGCAGTAATAGGCAGGGAAGATGTAAAGCTTATGGTTTAAGAGAGATGGCATGGAAGTGAAAAACCATGTAAAAGTATGGCAAATATAAACAATCAAGAACAAAAGAGAATTCCCCCCCAAAAAACACTCCCAGAAAGTTATTGGTTAGGAGAGAAACATATGTTTTGTAAGCACAATAAATAGTTCTCAAAAAGAATTTCAACATCTGCAGATGGAAATCTCTAACACAAGCCCAAGGATGAAGAATTGCACTCAAGCTACCAGATACCTGTTTTATTGTCTGAAATTTTGCATTGCTAGCAAATGGGTTTTAAAATCTTATTTTATCTGAATAAGGCATAATATATATGGGTCACTGAGGCACTGGACCTATTTCTGTTGACTTTCTGCACAGAAAACCTAACACATTTATTGCAACCCCAATATTTTCTGTGTCTGTTACTTCTCAGTAACCTAAAAAACTCAGTTGACTTAAGCTGTGGCTACTCATATTCACCAAACTACTACTTATGATTTTTATCTATTCTGTCACTGGCCTAAGACAGCCAATGCTTTTCAGCAGTTTCTTTAAAATAAAGGATCATTTATGAATGAAAAAGTCTTTTATTTTTCTTTGAGAAAAGTTTGTTAGTGGTACGCAAAGCAAATTTATTCTTAGAAAAATTGTCTCTAAAACTGAAAGCTGTCTAGTTAGAAACAGTAGTTTGAGAGGTGCACTTTGTGTTTCTCACATGCTGATTCTCCTCCCTGGATCTGGTGAGCACAGCTCTGTCTCTGAGGGAGAAAAACCCACTGCAATGCAAGCTCTGAGGATGGTGCAGCACAGCAAACACAGCCTGGCTTCTTGAGACCGATTTAGATTACAAAGAATGAGACTGAGACTTCAGAGCTGCAGCTTCCAGAAAGCACCATCATTAAAAAAGCACATCACCTCCCCCCCGCAAAGAAACCAACCCAAACCCGACTGCCAACAAAAACCAAAAACACAACATCCTTCCCCAACAAGATTTGTAACAAAAAAACCCCTCCACTCTTTGCCTAAAATATGTTATTTATTTAAAGGAAAAAAACACCAACAAGAAGGTATTTTCCATCAAAAGTCAGCACTGGCTGACTTTTCAGTAATCCTAGCACCAGACAAATTACAGCATTCCTCACAACAGCTTTCCAACCCAGTAATCCTACAAAGAACTGTGCAATCAGAATTTTAAATGCCCTGGGAACTGAGTTAATACCAGATGGTATCCAGCTATATTCATCATTATAATTTCCTAATATTATATTAACATTTACTAGTTTAGTACTTGAATCATGTGGCACGACACTGCTAAAATGTATGTCCTGAACTCAGTATCACGCAGAACAGTTTCCCCTCTCTCTCCTAGGCTGTCATTTCTTCAAGTTTTTAATAATCTCGATCTTTTAACCTTTTATGACCTAATGAAAATGCAGACTTCCACATATAATATTATTTGGTCTTTCCAGTTACAATAACAGATTTAGATCAATCTATAGTTGCTTCTGCCTCTTCAATAGATCCCACATTTTTAATACTATCAAGATGAAAGTGTTGCTGTCTTTCAGACAAAGTAAAATAGGATGTATGAGTTCAGCATGCATTTTCTGCATGGGTTAATTATCAGAACTGTCAATTTCCTTATGCTGTTCTTCCCAATACTGCATTAGAAAAGGGCTGGAACTCTCCAATTGCATGAGTCTCTCTTCTCCACATGCAAGTTTATGGCACTTAAGGTAAATACTTCTTATCCCAGTTTCACATCAAGGCTAATTCAGAAAGTTATACTTGTCTGAAAGGAGTTACAGTGATAAACTCTTTTTACAGAGGAATTTGCTTTTTTCTTAATCATATCACGTTTTCAAACTTCTTTGGTGAACATTTTCCTTAGAACAGGTCTGCAGGGTTTTTTTTAGCATTCAGCTTTGTTCGGACAGAAAAAGCATTTTAGTCTCCTGCCCTTCCCACCTTGTGCCTCCAGTGTGTGGATATAATCGATTCAAAGCTTGAAGAGCTGACTTAATCCCTGCTCTTCCAAGAAATGAGCCCTTTTCCAAAGCAGAAAAAGAATCAGCTCACCAAGCAGCATTTTCTTGGCTTTCAAATCACTAGCAGAGTATTTTGAGCAGTTAAACCATTTCCTGTTCACTGTGGTATGAAAGAGCTTGTGAATAAACACTATCTAAGGCACAGGTTCATTTAAGCTGTAAGACAGTATCCAAGATCTGTAGTGCAAGGGATACCCATTTCCCTGTACATACATGGGAAATCTTCCACACAGTCTCCTCCAGTGATATCTACACATTGTCACTGGCAAAGCAGCGATACTGAGCATTTTCTACTTGAAATTATGCTCTTTGGAGTAGTCCCTGTGAACACACAATACTTGGTGCCTCCTCTTTGCCCTCCCAATTTATTTACTCCAGGCTTGCTGCTCTTGCACAGCGACCTGCCCAGTCAGTGGAGTTGTATTGAATGTGCATCATGTTAAATCACTTCTTCATGTGATTCCTCATTTATCTGCATACCAAGACTATTCCAGTCTACCATCAACATCAGAAAATACTTTGAAACAATTACCCAGTGTTGTGCTCCAGGACATAAATTGTACAATTACAGCTCAGTAGAAGACTTAATGTAGATGACCATGGGAATACATGATCATCACTGTTATCTGTTTACAGCACACGTCTTAACCCTTCCACTGGTATTTCTAAATCTGCCCACTGCTGGAGACCAACTGGGCCTTGGATTTGATCCAATCTGGCGGTTCCTGGAAGCCCATGTATTTGGATAAACTGTGACCCAGCCCAGTTAGCCCAGCTAGGGCATAACAGGATTTGTATTCTCATTAGAATAAAGTTATTATTTTGTTCCTCCTTCAATTATCGTTCTACCCTTTGACTCTCTTATTCCCAACATGAAACGAAGAGGCACATAAGTGATACCACTGTGCACAGAACTGGTACATGAAGCAAATGTGGTCTCTGCCAGCCTGATAACCCACTGGTCAGCTCCGCTGCTGGGTTACACTGCTGTGCTGCTCGGGATGGCAATTTACTTGGAGGATGATATGACTCCATAATGCTATCTCTGAAAGAAGATGCATAATTTAACCCCACAAAGATGATTTCAGGGTTGGACAATACTTCTGTGATCGCCCAGTCTGATGTATTACAGGTAATTTCACTTGGTGACTCAGATCATGGGGAAACAATGCACAGAAGATTGCTGTGAAATAATGCAGCAGTTTCTAAAAACATCATTCTCAAACCCACCAGTAATTAAAAAGAAAATTGACAAAAGAGCATGACATCAATTTTTTCTCTGAAATGGGGTTATCAATAATGCATTATTTGTTTTAAGAGAATGGATGCAAAAGTACACAGGTAAATGGCTACAGTAATTTACTCTGCTTCCTTATTGCAAATCAGGCTAAATGTACTTTTTAAGATTTTCTTTTTTTCTGCAAGCAAGCATCTTTGCTATTGTGCCTACTATGCATTAACTTGGGGAGTTTAGCTCAGTCTCCCATGATATAAGGAAGTGGGTAGCCTGCAGTACATAGCTCTACATTTGAAGGAGAATTTTGCCAGTTCTGCGCTGACATCATGAGATGTTAATGGCAGCATTTTAAGCATGTCCATGCACCTTAGGAGCCTAACTACCACTGTCAAAACCGAAGAGGGTGGATACGTGCTTCAAGATTAAAATAATTAAATTGCGAGAGTGCCATCTTAGCTCAACTGCCACTGGCAAGTACAACAACAGGTGGAGAATCAATAAACTCCACAGGAACCTGGAGTCTTAGAGTGCCCCAAGATCCATCTAGGTAAGATGCCTATGAGGATCTAACCTGAGGATAGCTCTAAAAATGGCACACTTAGCACCCAAAATTTCTTAGCAATTCCAGAAAAAGTTTGTTCCAGAAACCACTGGACTTCAGACATTTCAGTCTGTAGCGTCATTGCCATGGATAGCATTGGCAATAGCTGGGATATGATGTCATAGCCATATTTTATTGCCCTTTTGAATGCAATATATTTCTGGTTCAAACAAAGAATTTATCAGAGCAAAAAGCACCCTTGTGAAGACAGACCACGTATATTAAGAGTGTACCAAGTTTGCATAGTCAATGTCTTCTGCATCTTCAATTTCACCTCCAAAAGACTTCTGAGATTCTCTACCTCTGAATCAGGCATCCTTTGTATCATGGTAGAAGATGACAACCTTTCCTGATTCAAATCCATCAGGCACTCCCTGGAACAGCACTTAGCCCTGCTCACCATTATTCTGGATCCCTAAATTCTAACTGGGCAAAAATAAAACATTACAGTTTGTTGGAAATTAGAAGAAAAGATAACTTGGTGGAAGCTGGTAGCAGACTTGCTCTGACAAGGGTAACAAATTCTGAATCAAGTTGCTGCACCAGGAGTCCGTCTGAAGAATGGCGGGTACCTCCTTCAACAGAGCAAGGTTTTTTTCTGTTTCTTTTGCTGTTTTGTCTAGCANAAAAAAACCACCACACACACACAAAAAAAACCACCCCAGGCACTAATTTGGCCGGAGGACAACAGAAGAACCAGCTGGATAACCTACTCTTGATGACATTCACTGATACACAAGACCAAGGTTTCAGTCCCTATTCTCCTGCACACCTGCTGAGTAACTCGAAGAGATCAGATGAGAGTAGAGGGGTTAATTAAGAAGTAGCAATTTGTATTATATACCAGCATGATCCACAGTCCACTAAAATCGATGGAAAGGATCCCTGTAGTTAATTCAAATTAATTAACCCAACTCTGACTCTGGAGTGTGGTATGCAGCAAACCGGAAACCAGAAACAGAGTTATATTTTGAATCACTTTCTGTGAGAAGTTAAAATGCCTATAAGGTCAGTACATATGAAATAGTATTTTCTACATGCTCTTAGAGTCATGTGTCCCTTTGCATGCTAAATTTCAGCTGAAATCCCCTAAGCAATTAATACAAGCCCTGTCTTTTGCAAATCAATTAAAAATATACATGCCTCTTTTCTTTTAGAGATGAACACACTTCACTGAAAAAAATTCTCATCAAATAATGTCTGTAGTAACAGGAATGGGAAAGCAGAACTCAAACTTGGCACTTTGAAAAAATATTCTTTGAATATGCAATTTCAAAATAGCACAGCAGTATCTAAACATAAAGCAGCCACAACCATGAATAGTGTGGCTCAAAATGTGCTTTCCCTGCTAACCAAAGAATCCTGATCTGTTCACTAAATTGTTGGAATGATGCTTATAATTCATAATCAAGTGATGAGAATTAATAGCATCATGCTGAGTCTTGCTCTCAGCAAGGGCTCTCAGTCTGCTCCCGTTCTACAGCAGAGCTGCTTCCGATCACAGTTACTCCTACTGCCCATCCTTTCCCCTTAAAACGTCCAAGTCCTCTCACCCTAAGTGATCAAAACTTTTTTCTCCACCAAAAAAACTGCTGCTGAAAAGAACACAAACTATAGTGTTCCACCCTATAAAATGGTGTATGAAATCAAAACTTCTAGTTTAGAACTGCTGAGAAAACTTCCTTAAGCGTGGGCACTGTTTGGGATTATCCACCAGATTTCCCAGCCTGTCAGAGACATGATATGCACTAGACTGGGGACAAGCCTTGCATGCCCTGACTGTCACTGCAGTGCTGCAATCCCTTTTAACTCAGTGTTAATATTTGTAAATTGGTAAACAGATTTTCCAAAGTATCGAACAACAAACAACTTAAGGAGGTTTATCTTTAAACATCCAGAGCTTGCAGCTGAAATTAACTCTCAAGAGGAAGACAGACACAATACAAAGGATCTGGATATTTGCTAAAACCGAAGTGATCAGTAGAAAAGAGCTTTCATTAACTCACCCTAGTAAACAAAATTCCATCAAAACTGGCTGAACACCCTGCTTTTTTCAGGCTGACTACTACAGAAACCAGAATTTTCTGTAGTAGTAGAGGCTATGTAGGCTATGCAGCCTTTGAGTTCCCCTCTCCCAGGACCAGGAGAGTCTCTGGGAGTTTCTAGAGATCTGTGCAGTTAATAAACATACTACATCTCTATAAACCCTGCGTCTATGTCCTTTAAAGGAGATAGTGGAAGCAAGCTTTGTTTTTGTATTTTTTTTCCTTTAACAAATACCACACAGTGGGAAAAACACTATGGAGGCTTTACATCCAAATCAATGAGCAGTTATTACCTCCCCAAGGTCATTCCGACAGTTTTATTATCAGTGACACAGGAGCAAATGTTGCAAAAGCAATGTGGCAAAAGCACCTACGTATTATGCTTCTGTGCATGGTCTGAAGCTAAATTACTTTGAATATTGTGCCAGTGATAGTTCTGATAATACATTTTAAGACCAGACACGGGTCATGTCACATCCATGGATTATGTATGGAACTGTCAAAATTTCCAGAAAACCTTCTGCTGCTTTGTGTGCGCATCTGTGTACTGGTACCAAGTCTCCAGTATTATTTATAATTAAAAAGTGCCAACAAGTATAAACATGGGAAAACATTTAGGATTTAGTTCTTGCACATATTGAATAACAACATACATTGAGTTCTAGCTTATCATGACAGACCTTAAAAATATGTATACTTTACATCTTGAGAAGCATAAAAAAGGGAAGGCAAAAATAAGAGGGAGCGTGTATAATCCAGTACATACAGAGACAATGCAAGGTTCCTCCTATCTAACAACGTATTTCCAATGAAAAGCACCATCAGGCCTTGACAAAATTTTCTTACTGCAGATCACAAAATGCTGCACTAGTTGGCTTTCCAGCCCTAGCCTGGCAATTCTTTCTGTGGATGATGTGTTCCACTGTCTCACTTGTACATGTAGGCACACAGGCGGTGCTTGGGCTCGCAAACACACCAACCCCAAGCTTTACACAGGTTTCTTTTGAGAGGCATGCCCAAAGCAGATGGAAATATATCCAAGAGCACTGCAAGGAGTTTTATGGGGAAATATGCTGCTGGAGTCGAGCTGGGTTGACGTCTGCTGTTAAAAGCAGTAGGGGCTGTTTTGCCCATCTCAGCAAGTAGCAGGGATGTCTGCTAGATCCTGCTCTTGGGAACAACTGAAAAACACTGGGATTTTCCCCCAGTTCTTGCCTCCATATAACTTCCTCTACACACCACTTTCTCCAAAGAACTTTGTTATGCTTCTCCAGCTGTGCTCTAGTGCCTATAAAGGCAGGAAGCAACTAGGAAGGTGCTTTTAGCACACAGAAAAACATACGCTTTGACAACTCTTGTCTTGAAAAACAATAGCTCCCTTCCTTTGCAAATTAATTTTAATAACTGTGGCTAGTTTGCTGTGAGTTGAGTAGTTTTGCATGAACACACACAATTAAATTAATATGCAAATGCTCCCATTCCTCTGAGAATACTGAAGCATTCTTTACAGCGTGTGAGACAAGGAGAAGGAAAAGAAAAAAAAATAACAGGCCCCAAAAGAGTCTTGTTTAGGAGGATGGGATGTCTTTTCTTTGGCTAAGCCACTGAAAGGGGATTCAAGCCTGACTGAAACAATGCTTGTTGATGAAGCAGAAATAAAGGAAGAGGAGCCTTTAGAGATAAAGGAAAGAGGAAAAGACTGGAGCATCCCAAGTTGTTAAAAACTGACCTCAGCAAGTCTAAATCTTCACAAAGGTGGCATTTACTATGTCGGGCCTCACAAAGGTTCCCATTCTTCCCTTGCCTGTTGGGACCCCCTCCTTCTCCAGCCATGTTTGAGCAAGGGCCTCAGACAATTAGCACAGCCCCTGGCCCTTCACCCTTTGGCTGTCAATCACCTTCCCAAGCAGATGGCAGCAGAACAAGGAAAGATGGTTTCCAAGCGGCTTTGCCCTTCGGCTCATCTCTATGCAGCGGGCCCCTGGAAATGGCGGTCTGGCGGGGTGGGTGTGGGATCCCTGACAGCAGACACCGCTGCTACCCGGGCAGGGCTGCATCCAGGCACGGCTCTTTGTACAGCTGGAGCATGAGAGTGGGAGCATGGACAGGCTTCCCAGGAGTCTCCATCCTCAGCCACAAAAGACCCTCGGGAAGCTGAGGGGCCAGAACATCTCAAGAGTCACTAAAAGTTATTATGGTAAAAGCAATCCTTTCATTTGGGCTTGCTGGCTTTGTAGGCTTAGACAAAAACAACTGCTATCCAGACAGCAGCTATATCATAGGAGAGAGTGCATGTGTGACAGAAAGATGGATTAGAAAAGACTGGGAACATGGAGGCAAATAGATATAGATGTGGATCACCAGGGAAGGGAGGGAAATCGATGGGACACAAAGGTGGCCCTGTGCTGCTGCTGCTGTTCTCAGCACAGAGCCCATCTCTAACCTCTCGTACCAGATTTAAGGGGATGAAGACCACTGGTTACACTGCAGTGGAATCAGGTGTGAAGCCAGGCCAAGGGACCAGGAAGGAGGACACACCACTCCCACTTCCTCTCCCACAGGCCTATCCCAGCCTGGGCACAAAAGAGAGGGAAGGATTGTGGGATGTGTTAAAATGCAAGAGCAGCAGTGCAAATACAGCCTAGTAGGCAGGGAAGCCCTTAACCCTTATCTGAACAGCAATGGAAGAGCAAGTGGCGAAGGAAGAAAAGCCTGTTTTGAGTTAGGATGAACCATTATAAGTCTGAGATCGACTGGGAGTGGGATGGCTCTGATCTGAAACTACAAACCCTCTAGAGATGACTGTCCAGCAGGTCCCAAAGGATAAATAGGGTAATTCTGGTCATCCTTCTTGGCCATGAAGGGAAACAAAGGGGATGGAAAGCCCTCATCTTCAGTTGCTGGCATTTTCTCCTTACACCCTTGACTTGTGCAAGATTTGGAAGATCAGTGGCCTGAAACAAGCACGGACATGTGACAAGAAGGGAGGAAGCGGGGCTACACACCCTTCACCCACCCAGCACAGCTCGGGCTTCAGTATGACATACAGGGGTAATCGCCACTCACGAGGAGCCATGACATTTAGCACATTGTCACTTTCTCTATTTACTTTTCATATTGCCCTTTCAGGGATGAGAGTGCTGTGAAGGAAGAGAACTCAAATTTATCCAGAAGAATCTGACAGTCTAGGTTAGTGCAGAAACAAGTGTTTTGCTGGGAACTGTACCCATTTCTTAAAATCTCATAAACATAAATGCAGGGAGAGGATGCAACTTATAAATGCCCTCTTCTTCTGCTGATGTGAACCTGCTGTCCCTCATTCCGAGCTGTCCAACACATCTGAGAATGAACATAAAAAGCTTCCCTCTCCCCTCTGGAATTCTACAATTGGTTAAAACCTACTTGAGATTTTAATAAGAAGGATCCAATTTGTTTTTTATTTGCCTTCTGGTTTTAAGTCTTTAAGAAACAAATTGGTATGCAGATTTGCCGGCAAAAAAATTAAATCATTACATAAATTAATCAACAAATAAAGTGAACAAAAATAAACAAATCCCTTAAAAAAATTCTGACACTTCCAAAATCCCCTGCTCCCAAGAGCTGGCATAGTAAGCACCAGACTCTGCCATGCTCTGAGAAGCAATAGGAAAATTTATTAAGACTTTATGCATTGTTGTTGCCTTTCTGCTGTTATTACTAAGTCCATTCTACTTTTCTCCTTCCTTGCTGTGCACACATTGTCTTCTAGTAAGTAGCAGGTAAGCAAGAGAAGGGTATAATTTGTTGTAGCCACAGACTAAGGCTGCAGCACACGCAAATTAAAAAGGTAAAGACAGTCTATGCGCTAGAAGGATCAGACATCAAAGAAGAGGTGGGTAAGAAGACCTGCAGAAACAGTGAAATCATTCCTTGGCCTCAGGGGTCTAGGTTTTGATGGCAGAGGTGATGCCCTTAATTTTAATCTCTTTGAGGGATACAAAGGGAAGAAGGATTTACGGCACAAGTAAAGAAATTACTATGAATAAAATGTCTCTCTGACCTACAGTGAAAAATGCCTGGCCCAGAGTTTTACTGTGTTTTTGTTTAACCTCCTCGCACAAGGCAATGGGAAGGAACAGGGGAAGCCTCAGCCAACACCTCCATACCGGCAGCAGCAGGCAAACACAGGCCACAAGCATGAGCTCAGCTCTTATTTTGAGTGGGCTCTGGAGTCCCAAAGGGATCTGCAGGCACAGACACAAGTTTTTTAATATGGATGTGCAGGTACTAACAATATTACTTCACAGGCACTGAGGTCCCTGCTGCCCAAGACCAAATATTCCACCAAACCGCTGAGACTGAAGTAAATTGCTGGGAAATACACTATTTTCTTCCTCTTCTCAAAGTCTATTTTCTGGGGAGCTTTGTGCCAAGAGCTGAAAACCAAGAATCTAATTTCAGTATAACTCCCTTTGTTGAGGAGGAACTGCCTGGAGATGCAGCAGAGGTGCAGCTCTCAGGGGTGCTCTATCTTCTCACACAAACATGTAAAACACAAGCTATGGTGTAGGCTCTGATCCCCAGTTGTGTATCAGACATAGTAACTCACTACTTCATATGTTTACAGTTAGCCGCAAGCGTAAGTGCTCAATGAGCTAAGGCAGGAGCTACTGCTATTATTTAAATAAGTTTTAAATAAATTTCAGCCTGTTTGCTGCCTTTTATGATCACTGACTGTTTTTCACTGGATACCCTCTAATTTTACATGGCTGTGTCTGTACATCAATCACCTGCCGAGGAGTAGTCAGTCAGTTTGAGAAGCTTTAGACCTTTGTGATTCAGCCTGTTTCTGAGCAGCATTTATTTTTCTGCTCTGAAAATGTGAATATCTTAGAAATTAAAAGCTGTGACCTGAGTGTGGTGATTTCACAGAGAAATAAAACCTGCAATAACAGACAAACTGAGATATTCCTAGAATGGCTTTCTAAAAGCAAATGCTTCCCGTGAGGGCACTGGTAACAATCTGTAGTGGATAAAAGCACATTACTATTACACAAAAACGTAGCTGCTTATGACAAATCTCAAAGAGCAGGTGAGGATGAAGTCAATTGATTCAGAGCTGTTGGCATCCATACAACCTCCAGTACTGAAATCTTGACTCCACACTGTCCTGGGGAAGCTGCTCATTCATCTTTATGAATGAAATAAGCAGCAAGAGTGACACAACGAGAAAGAACAGAGTGGTAAAGCATAACCATGGCAGTGTGGCACAGCAAAGAATGTAATAAAAGTGCTACATGGAGAATAATCAAAGTAGGTTAATTCTGCAACGTGGGGGATTTAGACTTGAATTTTCAGAATCCTGGATGATTTAAACACAAATCTTCTGCTGTGTCTGAAGGGGAAGGGGGATCTGCTTCATAGCTCAGTCTTCTGGACTTCTTACAAAATGTCCTTCCGCAACAGGTAGGGGCAACAAAAAGACAGCTAAATTACAGATATGTCAGGATTTCTTTGTACTCATTGTCTGACACTCAGAAAATGGAAAATGCCAAGAAACTCATAATACTTGAGCCGTAACACTTGTGAGAAGAGATGGAGTTAGTGTGCTTGGGGGCTTGCTTGGAAAAGGGTACAAATACATAATTATAGGAATGCCATAGGCATTGTAAGGTCTTGGTCAATGTGCATAGAACAGGAGAAAGGAAGAAAAATTTGCTCTTCCTTTTCCTTGCCGATGCTGGCCTCAGCCACATCAGATCAGGTATCAGCCAGCTTCTAGGCCTCTCACACCCAACCCAGTGGCTTGGTCAGGCCTCTGCCTGCATGGTTTCTTCCTCACACAGTGAGGATGTCTGGGCAGAGATGGCACAGAGCAGGGCAAGGCAAGAAAGCAGTTGGGAGGGGGATCCAGCAGTAACAAAGCTGGCTCAGTGTCTGTACCTCAAGCAGCAGCATCAAGGACAGTGATGCTGGAGACTTGCTCTACCGAAGCTCCACCGCTCTCATCTAGATGAAGATGCAGATCCCCATGCAAGCCCCAGGATACACATTATTGTCTCTAATCTGAGGCAACAGTGCCTGCATTAGCTCTCTTGCCATGTGTGTCTTACTTCATTTGTCTTTTCCTGAACTTTCTATGACTGTCTCCAGCAATCATTCCTAAAAACAACGGAACCTAGAGACATCCTGAGATGAGGACGCATTGTGTAGGTCCTAAACGCAGAGTCCTGAGCAACCTTATTTCATACCAGGAGGAAAGACAGAAGGCAGTCTCAGCCTGCACCCGCAGTGACCGAGTATGAACAAATCTACGACAGAGGATTTCAACCCTATTTGAAGAGCAATGTTGATTTAATGCAATGTTGGTTTAATGCATAAAAGAAGGTCAGCATAGGGAAGATGAGAGCAGTGACATCACCATGACCCAGCTAGGAAAGGCATATTTGGATTTGTATGGTGAGGGAATGTTCTTGTCTTAACCAGCAGTCGAGGACAACCAACAAAAGTGCTAACATTTCAGGTTGGGTTTTTTCCCTCACAATATATAAAGTTAGAAACAGTTGTTGGAATTAAAATCATTCAGTGACAACTGTGTAGAAATCATGCAAATCTTTCATGAGCAGCAAGGAGCAAAAACATGATAAACCATGAAAAGTCCTCTTTGAACAGGCGTTTTTGCATTTTATGAAACAAAGACAGCCTGGTTGTTCTACAATAGAGACTATTTCTTATTATGGAAAGACTTCAGTTTTTCAAGGCAATTTTGAACTTCCCATCTCAGACACGTGAAAAGCAAGCCAACTTGAGATGCCCCTTAAAATATGTATCTGACTGCAACTCCAGCCAGTGCTGTCTATAACAATAAAATCATGGTCGTCAAAAAACACACACTTTTCTAATGAGCTCAAAAATACCCAGTCCAGGCCCTGCTTTCCAGTCTCTCCCTGAAGGATCCATAAATGTCCATCTGTGCTATCACACAGCTCCAGGGCTGTCTTCCTAATGAGAAATCTAGGTCCTGTCATTTTTGCCCTTCCCTCAGCTCCAGCAGCATCCATGAGGAGAAGCCAGCAGGGACTGCCCTGCTGCCTAAGCACCCACAGTACCTTGAACCCTTCCAAGCAAAAGCAAACCCTGTGTGGTCCAGCTGAGAACACAACAGGGAAGTAAAAGACAGAAATCCTGCTTTATTCAAGACAGAGCAAGTCCCAGATGAGATTCCATGAGACACGTTCTTCCCACAAAACCTTTGGTCATCTTTGTCCAACCTTAATGCACTTGACTGCTCTCTCAAGCTCCAAGAGTGACTCACAGATGGAGAAACTCTCAGCTTCTGTCTAAAGCCCAAGCCCAGCTGNGAACAGCTCTTCTGGAAATGACAGATTGCCTTGATTTAAACACCGCTGTTCCCCGGTGAAATGAGCTTTGTGCTGAAAGCATTTAATGCTAAAATTACAGTGAATATTCAGGGGACTGCTGTGAATCATGGCAAAATAATATTTGATACACCACAAAAATAAATCATGAGTGCATGCTTTCCTTCTAATTTTTTTAGAAAGTTAAGGATTTTGCTCACTTAAAATCTTAAATATATAATCTATGTGCGTAAGTCTAAGCAATACCTTTCTGCATGTGGTCATATACATATGTACATACATAAATTTCACACGTATAAAGATATATAAGGCTATAGATTTACTTACGTTAATGCATCAAATGTGGCATTTATAGCTGCATGGAATTTCTACCATTATTCAGCTACATTCACACACCTAGTCCTGTTGCTCTGTATTTGTACAGAAGCAAATAGAAAATATGGGCAGAAGTAGTGGCTGGAAATAAAAACTCTCTGTGTGGTAAAGGAATGAAGCATGGTAAAGGCTGAAGCAGGAATAGGTACCTTTTTAAAAAACATAAAGAGGGTAGGTCTTAGAAAAACTGTTTGTATTATAGCAAAATAATGTTTTCCAAAGCAAGTTTCAATTCCAAGTGCCCCTTATTAGATTCGATTGGCTGCTACATAAGAAATCACCATGATCAATCTTTTAGTTAATCTCCATCGTCCTTCAAGCGTCACAGTGACATGGCTGGGACATGCCAGCAGTCACAGATGCTTCATTAAGTAGCTAATCGGCAATAGCTGCAGGGGTAATTCAATATTTTCCAAAGAGTTCAAATAGCACTTTAGGGTAAAACGTGCCCCTCCACTGATATCTTTCTGGGTTGTTGTGATTAAGCATAATTAGGATTCACCATCTCTCTTTCAAATAAAAATAATAATAATACATTGGAGACTTCTGAATGCCAGTGGGTATCTGGCACATCAAACCCATATTTTAACAGTGGATGTATGGGTTTTACAGCCTGGACCAGTGGAATTTAACAAGAGTGCTCTGTCATGTATTCGAGAGAATTTTCTGTACTGAAAGCCCCTCAGTGAATACGGTCTGTGTAAATAGTTCCCTGGTAGTATGTAAAAGCAAACACGGATTTACTGAGCAAACTAAAAGTAGCCATGCTATAATGTGCTTGGCTCAGAT